>VMDO01019468.1:0-39778 GCA_007922755.1 Pedetes capensis | reverse complement strand
ATATAGTAAAAGATAGAGAAGACTTGGATGGGAAACTTAGATAGGAAGGGGGGAGGGGGGAAACATAGAGGAGGGTAAGGGATAACCTATATGAATAATGCTTATCAAATTGCATATATGAAAATTGTCACAACGAAAAGCATGTCAAAATGAATCACATTATGATGTACATTAAAAATTTCTAATAAAAAAAAAAAAAAAAAAAGGAGGGTTGTATGCAGGCACAGAGCAGGGCAGCTGTCTTTCCAGAGCAGCTGGTTAAAAAACCCCAAACAAAGGGTCTCTGTTTCTTTAACAGATGCCGTGGTGACTGTGGTTGGGCAGAAGACAGACGCAGCATGATATGTTCTGGGTTTGGATAAATGTTCCTAACCAGCCTGCTTTTCGGTTTTCCAACCCGCTGTGCTAGGGGTTGAGCCCGGGGCCTGGCGCATCAAGTGCTCTACTACTGAGCCGCACCCCAGTCCCTTTTTTATTTTATATTTTGAGGCAAGACCTTGCTAAGTTGTGCAGGCTGCCTCTGGCCTCGACCTAGTGATCCTCCTGCCTCAGTCTCCCCAGTTTCTGGGATTACAGGTGTGTGCCACTGTGCCCAGTTTCTCCACTGTTTTTTAGTTACACACCGTTTATGCACATGTGCTTTTCCAGCCTCCCCAGGGGAGCTTGCTAAAGGTCTTTGCTCTAAAGCTTTAGAGCTATTGCCAGGAAGTGTGCTTACCTCCGTGCTGTCCTGAAAAGCTCCCCCAAGGGCTTTGGTGGAGGGTATAGGTCGGGAGCTGGAGCCTGGAGCCTCTTCAGAGGGGGCTGACCCCAGCTCCTGTGATCATAGAATCTCACAGTTGAAATTAAAGTAAATAGTCATCTGCTCTAAACCCCCAGTTTTCAGATGAGGAGACTGAGGCTCAAGGAAAGGAAGCAACTGACTTGCCCAGGGTCTTTGCAACCCATTAGTGGTAAAAACAAGGGCCCTAAATCAGGGCCTCCGAATCCTGGCGTGGCCTTGCCATGGATAGCCCATGTGATGGTGGGAAGTCGCTTGTCCTCCAGCACGTTTTAACCATGTTTCTATGTATTCCCAGGGCTCAGAAAGGTTCCTACCAGGCAGAGGACAGGAGGAGCCAATGTGGAGAGAAGTACGGTCCGTGGAAATGGGTAGCGAGGCTTGTCCAGTTTCCCAGCTTCATTTCAACCATTTCTTGGGACAACTTGCTCATGAAACCCTACCGAAACCATGACCCATGTGGTCCAGTCTTAGAAGCACAGTCCAAATAAGTAAAGTGTGATTAAAAGGGAATTTACCAGTTATTTCTTTTCTCATCTTCCTAAAGGACATTAAATAGGCTTCCATGTATAGCTCACGGCACATGGTTAGAAGCTCTTTGAACTATTGCCCAGCGTTCTCTCCCATATTCTGAAGCTATTCACCTTCCATTTCTGTAAACCTCGAGAATGACTGCTTGGCTCAACTTGGGGCATGCGTGTACTGCTTCAACCCCTCAGTGAGGGCAGGGTCGTGTGCTATGATTGGTTAGGCCTGGTCACATGACTGTCCATGGCCAGAAGAGGCCTGCTCTGTACTGGTGCCACACTAAAATTCCATAGCTGGAACAGCGAAAGAACAGGGTCCCAGCAGCCTTCTCCAGTGGGAACGGGTGTGTGTGCTGCGTCTAAAAGAGACAGGGCAGCAATGCTGGAGAGACGAAAACTGTTGTTCAGCGACTTCCTGACCTGGAGAAGATGAACCCACTAAACTCACATGTGGTTAGAAGTAAGTCCTCGTGATAAATCCAGGAGTTCAGAGGAACAGGGGCCCCTGAGAGCCAGTGGGGATATACGTGTCTTCCTTAAATCCAGTTTCTCCACATCTCCAGATTTACTTTGATTTGATCTGAGGGAATTTCATCTGGGCCTGGCGGAATGGGTGAGATTTAGGCAAGAGAAAGGGAAGGCGTGAGCATTCTAAGAGGGGAACCTACACTGAGCCACACAGGGGTCATCGATCAGCCCCCAGACCAATATGGCTGGAAGAAGAGGCTGTGAGGAGTTAGGGATCGATCTGGAGAGAGGGACCTGATTGCAAGGTTTGTTTCAGAAATTCAGCCATGGGAAGCAAATCCAAGATAAAGGACCTCAATATTTTGTCTCACTTTACAATATTTTTTTATACCATTTTACTTATTTTGGGAAATCCTAAATCATTTTTTGAGTTCTCATCATAAAAGCCAACAGCTTAATACTTTGGCTGTTTTTCAGGTTCTTTCCAAGTAGTTAATCACTTCACTTCTGTTTTTTTTTTTTTCTTTTTCCATAGCTGTGTTGAGTCAGGGTGACTTGGATGTTAAAACTGGTTGTCCAGAACTGATGGTATCTTCCTTTGTTATGCTTTAGAGGCATCTTGTTAGGTATCTCTAAAGTAGGAACTGCTTAAAATCCTGAAGTTGTATGTACCCTTTCATTTCACCTTCTTGTGTCTTCCTGTGATTTAGCCACTTGGCAAACACTACTCATCATCCAAACATAGATCAAGTTTCCCTGAACAGGAAACAAACTATTTCTAATTTGTATCTCACCTTGCAATTAGTACAGGGATAAATGAATAGGTACCTGGAAGAAGAGATTTCATCTATGTGGCCCAGGGGTGGCACATAGATTTTGTGTTGGTTATGAGTGCATTTGATCGCAAGTGTCAGGCAAATCTAATGAGTGGTGAGTTAAACAAATAAAGTTTTATTTTTCTCACATACTGAGAAGTTTGGAAGTAGGCAAGTGTGACATAGGCTTGATGATACCATCAGGGCCCCAGTCTTAAGATCAGCAATATGTTCAAGGCAAGAAGAAGGGAGGAAAGAGAGTGGCACCAGCTATGTGGTGGTTTTCTGCTTATGTCTCCTTAGCTACTCCTAGCTGCAAGGGAAGCTGGGAAATCGAGTGTCTCACTTGGGGCTGGATAGGTTATTGCCTGAGCAATGTCTTGGTTCTGTTACCAAGGATGAATGGGGAGTGGGCATTAGCCAGGCAACTGATGGCATGTGCCATGTTATCCCATTCCAAGGTTAATGGATTCATGATAGAGCACTATGTTAAGTTTTGTGATGACTTGTCAAAGTCTGGCAGGCTAAAGTACTTTGATAATTAATCTTTGCTATGGGTAGGAAGTGAGACATGATGGCAAGCTTGGTGTATATTTGTCATCTTTGGTCCAGCCCTTAGATTGATCTGTGTAATGGACCATCTGATGGACTGGATCAACAGATACCTTTGCCCTTGGACTTCAGGTTGGGTTTGGCCACTGGGAGGCAGTGGCAGGAAGGTGAGGATCACAGAAAAATGATGTCAACGTATTTATTCCCTTGATTGTCTTCCTGCTGAGTTACCATGGTTTATTGAAGGCTACTCTGTATATCTGTATTCTACTGGTTCCCTTTCCCCTTCAGGTCAGGCTCCCCACTTGTTGGTTCCCTAAGCTTGTCCACACCCTTATAAATAGTCCCTTTAACAAAACTCCCCCAGATTATCCAGTGTGAATTCCATCTCTTTCTTACAAGTGTCCAAACTGAGGTGGTCTGCAACACTTTGTTGTTGTTGTTGTTGTTAAGTGCTGTCAAGTTGGTCCGACTCACAGAGACCCTATGTGTAGCAGAACGAAACACTCCCCAATTCCATTCCAGGCATATGATCTTATTTATGTTTGAGCCCATTGTTGCAGACATGGTGTCAATCCATCTAGTGGAGAGTTTTCCTTTTTATCATTGACCTGCCACTCTCCCAAACATAATGTCCTTCTCTAGGGATTGGTCCATTGTGACTACATGTCTACAATACATAAAACACAGTCTAGCCATCCTTGCTTCCAAGTAGTACTCTGGTTGCACTTCTTCTAGGACAGATCTGTTGGTTATCAAGGGAGACAGGAGAAGAATTGATGCTTTTGGATTATGGTGCTGGAGATGAATATTGAATATACCACGGACTGCCAAAAGGTCTGTAACACTTTGTTATGGGTGAAGGGTTTAGAATGACTGATGGAGGGGTGGGGATGTAGCTTAGTGGTAAAGCGCTTGCCTATCATGCTTAAGGCCTTGAGTTTGATCCCCAGCACTTGGAGAAACAACCACCACCCCCACCACAACCACAACAACAATGAAAAAGCAAAAACAAAGACAAAAACAAAAAATGAATGCCGTGGCACACACTTGTAATCTCAGTGACTTGGCTGCGGCTGCGGCTGAGGCTGGAAGATCGTGAGTTTGAGGCCAGAGGCAGCCTGTGCAACTTAATAAGACCCTGTCTCCAAGAAGGGGGGGAGCAGCCTGGAGGTGCAGCTCAGTGGTGAAGCAATTACCTCCCATGTGGGAGGCTCAGTACTGAAAAAAAATTACTGATAGAAAGCTTGGTCTCCCTCTTTAAAGTTCCTCAGAGTCAAGAGGAACTCAGATGTGTTTCATCCAGCTAGAGCCTACCTTGTATCGTGTCATGGAATGTGTTCACGATGCATTTTTAAATTCATTTTCATTTCTGCCCCCACCCAAGGCCACAATGGTGTCTCGATGTGGTTTTTATGTTTGTCTTGCTGTGAGATGTTTTGGATGGGGAGATTTTGGGGGTCAGTAGGAGGGAGCTGACCTCTCTTCCGGTTCTGTCCAAATTGTATTGTGACAGGCAATTAGAGCTGTCATTTCCAAGTGCTGTTGGTTGAAAGTGGCTGTGTCAGGTGGCCTAAAAGTGCATTGCACCTGGTGGACCTCACTTTTCCCATCCTATTCCTTCCTCTGGCCCCCTGCTCCCCAGGCTGCAGCCTCTACACTCAGAAGACAGGTAAGTGGTGTGATATTAAATTTGCTGCCTACTTGGCCAGAGTGCCCGAGGTGGGAGGAGCTGTCCAATGCCCTCAGAGCAAGGCTTCTTCAATTTTCATGAACATGCTGAGGACCTAGGGGTCCTGTCAAATTGCAACTTGTGGTCGAGTAGGTCTGGAGTGGGGGCCGCAGACTCTGCATTTCTAACAGATTCCCAGTGGTGCTGCTGCTGCAGATCCACAGACTGCACCTGAGTACCAAGGACTTAAATCCACATCATCCAGCACTGCAGCCACTAGCCACACGTGGGTCTTACACGCATTGTCTTCTCTTTGATTTTGAGCCCATAATCTCATCAGCCCATCGGAATGCTGAATTTCCAGTGATTTCTAATCCAACTCAAAAGGCTTTTAGCTTAAGTCACAAAGGGAAATGTGTTGGTTTTTATAAAAATGAAAAAACAGGGAGCTGGTCTTAGGAAAAGCAGGGTGCAGGGACTCAAATGATGTCACTATTGTCACTTCCGTGACCATCCTGATCACCACCATTATCATCTCCTCTCGCTCTTCCTCTTTCTTGTACAGCTTCCCTGTTTGTGGTTCTTTTGGCCTCCTTCTCGCTACATAGAGATGGCTTCCTGTGGCTCGCAGGGCCTTTTGCCCCCAGTGCCTCTAGGTGAATACAAACCTCCTCACCTCCCACGTGAGAAACGGAAGCGCTTTCTTCCCCCGCACTTGACTGGTCCTGCTCGGGTCTCATGGATGGTACCATACCTGTCTCGGTGAGGAGAGGGATGGAGTGCCATGGCTCTCCCCTGAGGGAGAGACAGAGGTCGTCATGATGGGCAGCCCCCCACCCCAATCAGGTGAGTGGAAAGAGAGGGGGCTGTCTTCTCAAGGAAGGGATAGGAGTGTCGAGAGGTCCAGGGCAGACCAAAGCAGCAGATGGTCACTCACCTGCCGCTCTCTTCCCCCTCACCACGAACTCTGCTTATCTATCCCTTTTGGGAAGCTCTCTTTGTTTCTGTCTCTCTGTAATCCTTCTCAGTGGAGAAAGATAGTTTAACACAGTGTGCTGGGTGATTAAAAGAGCACAACCATCTTTCCTGTGTTTTTCATTCCCACCACTGATGAGGGCTTTCTCTTTAGGTTCTTTGGATGTTAGGCATCTCATGGCGGCTCACACTGCCTTGCTTGAAGGATTTGTTTAAATTGCTTCCAAGTGGCAAGCTTAGCTTCAGGGGTGGTAAATGACAGGAGGGGCGGGCAGCCACCTGCCAAGGAGAAGTGTTAGAGAGGCTTGCTAATGGGCTGGAAGGACAGACAGCATGGGGGTGATGAGGCTGGCAGAGGAGCTGGGTGCTGGGAGCGCGGGCAGGATGGCGGTGCAGGCAGGGACCAGAAGACAAGATCACTACCGCCACTGTTAATTTTCTTTCTTTCTTTTTTTTTTTTAAAGAAAAGTACAAGTTGGAGGTTTGGAATCTTGGGGGCTTGGGGGAAATTTTTGGAGTAGTAAGTTTTGGGGTGGTAAGGAGAGGGTGGCTGTATGTGGCAAAGTCTGATGCCACAGGTGCATGGCTGGAATGTCATTTTCTAGACCTGGATCCAACTTGCTGCTGGCTGCCTGTCTCGCACAAATGTCTCTTCAATGTATGGAAAGGCACTGCCCCACTGCCACCTGGGAGACCGGCAGGAAGGGAAAGACCATTTGGGGAGTGCTTACTGCGTGCTGGGCACTTTGCACTCATGAATTCAGTTACAACTCACACCCAGTCTGTGGCATGGGTATAATCATCTCCAGGTCTCAGGGGAGGATTAGGGCTCCAAAAAGCTACGTGAATCCAACAAGGTCACCATCAGGAGAGCTGGGACCCACACTCAGGTTGGTTTGACTGCAGACCTGGCACTCTTCATCTGTCCACCCATCCATCCAGTCTCCATCTTTCCATGTCTCCTAATTTACCAATCCATCCATCCATCCATCCACCCACCTGTCACCTATCCACTTATCAAGTATTTATGGAGTATCTACCATTTGTTTCCTGCAGCTATAGCCCCGTGGCATCTGATCCCATCAGATCTCAGAAGCCAAGCAGGGTCAGGCCTGGTTAGTACTTGGATGGGAGACCACCTGGGAACACCAGGTGCTGTAGGCCTGGGAGAAGGACACAGCAACCCACTCCTAAAAATCAATCTGCCATTGAAAACCCTATGAATAGCAGAGAAGCACTGACAATAGCATTTCTCCTGTTGTACGTAGGGTCACTAGGAGATGGATACGGACTTGACAGCACCTAACACTACCACTACCATGTGTCAGTCATTGTTCTGGGCACAAAGGATGTAGTTGAGGGAAGAATAGAGACAAAGTCCTTACCTCATGGAACTTGGAATGTAGTGGATTGAAAGATAATAAACAGATATATGGTGATATGAAAATCTAGATGTGAAGAGTACAGTTAAAGGAAATCAGGACAGACGGGCAGGGCAAGGGTTAGGGTGCTGTGGAGCACCTAGTATGCAGAATTTAAGTAGCTGCCCACTCGAAGGGTCCCGCAAGTGCAGAGTTGTTACCTGTATGACCTTGCTTCCTTAAATTTTGCACCCTTAGGTCTCTTTCTTGCTTCACTCTAGTTCTGGCCCTGCAGATAAGGGGTCATGGAGGGAAGTCGACGTTTGAGTAGAGACTGGAGCAGACAGACCAGGTGCTCTAAAAGTGGTCTGAGTAGACTGTGGTATCTGCAGTTGAGCTTCAGGGAGGGACTGAGTAAAACCGCCTAAGGAGAAGGCATCCTTGTATCTTGACTATTCCATACCTGAAGCAGTGCGGAACAGCAAGAGATGGGGAGTGAGGAAGGAGTGAGGGAGGTCTGAGGGGAGAGATTAGTGAGTAGATGGCTCCAAGGCACCTGGAGCCCATAGCCAATGGATCTGCAGGATTGCAGGTTCCTCAAGGAAGTGCCAGAACTTTCCTACAATGAAACTGTGATGGACCTTGTCTGGTCCTATCCCTAGCATTTTAAATTGGGCCACTCCAGCCATGCATGATGCAGCCAGGAATAATCATGGCAACCCTGATGTGACAGTTAAGCTCAACTGTCATCTTGTTTCCATTGAGAGACACTTGTTGTTGTTGTTAGGTGCCATCGAGTCAGTATCCGACTCATAGCGACCCTCATACGGTTTTCAATGGCTGACTGTTTCGGGATTGCCTTGGGAGTGGATTGCCAGGCCATTCTCCCATTTTCGAGGTGCTGGGAATTGAACTAGTGACCTCAGAGACTGCAGTGCAGTGCTCTACCAACTGAGCTAAATCCCAGCTGAGAGACATTTAGGAGATTAGTAAAGCACGCCCCTGGGTGTGTCTGTGAGGGTGTTTCTAGACAGGATTAACTGAAGGGGGCAGGATGGGGGTGAGATCTTCCCCAAATGTGAGTGGTACCCTCCCATAGGCTGGAGGCCCAGATGGAATAAAAGGGGAAGCAGGAGGAAGCCCTGTTCGATGGGTATTCTCCCTCTCCCTCCCTCTCCCTCTCCCTCTCCCTCTCCCTCTCCCTCTCCCTCTGTCTTTGCTTCCTGGCTGCCCTGGGGTGAATCGCTTTTCTTACCATGTCTTCCCGCCATGATGTTTCTGCCTTGCCATAGCCATAAAAGCAATGCATCCTGCTGCCCATGGACTGAAACCTTGGAAACCGTGAGCCACAAGAAATCCTTCCTCTATATTGTTTGTCTCAGGTACTGGTCATAGTGATGAAAAACTAACATACCCCAGAATGTAGTATACTTGGTTGTTGTTGTTAGGTGCCGTGGAGTTGGTAGCCAACTCATAGAGACGGACTACAGGCAAGCATTATTGTCAGTGCGCCTCTGCTATTCCTAGGGTTTTCAGTGGCGGATTGATTTTTTTTGGGAATGGCTTGCTGGGTCCTTCACTCAGTAGTATACTTTAGGCACTGCTCTAAATGCTTATGTATATTGACTCATTACGGTAATAACCATAAGACAAGATGAGAGGAGTTTGTTATCTGTTTTACAGATGAATGAATTGAGGCCTACGGTGAACACATGACTTGCCCAAGGTCATACAGTTAGTAGATGAGACAGCAGGGATTTGATCGCAGGCAATGGGACTCCCGAGTTTGTTCTCCATTGCCCTGCTTCCTGCCTTGTTATTTTTTAAAATTATTATTGTTTTTCGAGACAGAGGTTCACTAGCTTAGGATGTCCTTGAACTTGCGATCCTCCTGCCTCAGCTTCCCAAGAGCTGGGATTATAGGCACATGCCACCATGCCTGGTGTCTTCTGCCTCTTTACAGCATGGAGACCCAGGAAGAATAAGGATGGACTCAGGCCTGCCTCTCTCACTATGGAAGGCTGATGCTCAGCTATTCTCATCTTTTTGACCTGACCTGAGCCTGTGGCCCCTTGTTCCAGCCCTCTTTCCTTGCCTTCTTGCTTCTCATTGGTGAGACAGACACTCTAACAAATAACCTCTCTTGAGATGTGACTCTGCACTCCCCCTCCTGTCCCTCTGCTCCACTTTTCTTGGGAGCCCCCACCTTTCATTCAGCCCCTTAACCCCTGGCAACAGCACCCTGGGCTTTACCCAAGCTTGACCTGCCACCATGAGCGTGGATATCCAGACAGGAACTGATGGCCAAGGTGAACTCCTAGACCCTGGAGCCATTCCACATGGTGGCTAAGGGAAGGCTTTGGCCTTGGAAAGTCTTGGGTGAATTTGAACTTCAAGGTGATATTGGTGGCCAGGCGAGGTGGTGCACACCTGTAATCCCAGCGGCTCGGGAGGCGGAGGCAGGAGGATTGTAAATTCGAGACCAGAGGCAGTCTGTGTAACTTAGTGAGGCCCTGTCTCAAAAAAGTAAAAATAAATAAATAAATAAATAAATAAATAAATAAATAAATGGGCTGGGGGCGCAGCTCAGTGCTCCAGCACTTACAAAGCATGCAGGTGTGAGGCCCTGGGTTCAACCCCCAATACCGGAGAAAAAAAAAAAAAAAAAAGAAAAAAAAGATGATATTGGTTATGATTCTTGGTTTTAAGTTCCAGAGATCTAACTTAAACCAGATGAAATGACAAATAGCTAGTATGGGCTCATGTGAAGGCTGGAGGTGGACTTATGTCAGGTGCATCTGAATCTTCTTGTGGCTGAGATTGCCTGTCCTTGATATCCACTCTCCCTTTCTTCTTTTTAGGGACAGGACCCCATCAGCCCAGGGAGGGGGAACGGCTTACCTCAAGTCACCCAAGAGTGAGCCAGGCAAGAAAGTCTTCTTAGTCCTACTGTGATGCTTCTATTTTAAGGATCAATTTGCCATGACCTCAGAGAAGGGAGGGCTCAGGACTTTCTTCTTTGTGTCAAGGAGATATGATGACGAATCCTACATCAACAGCCTGCTTTTAAAGCCCCCCTCGTGATGTTGGACTTCCCCAACAAGGACAATGACAAGTGTGGCCATAACGAATTTGCCATGGCAAGTGGCTAAGCCGGGAACCTAGGCTGAGCCCTGGGGAGCTGGACAGCAATGAAGAACAAAGGACAGAGGAGCAGGGTATAAAAATGTTTAGTTTTTGCTTTATTGAGTTACAACAAATGAGCAATGCGTTAGAAAAACTCGTTTTTATTCAAACTCCCTAGCATTTTATTTGTGCAGTGGACTCAAATCAGGGGCAGTGGGAGAGGGGAAAGGGACTGCAAACATAATTCATATTGCAACATTTACACCAGATATATCTCTTGGTTTTCCTTCTGTAAAAGTTAGGACTAACTAAAAAAAGTGCACTCAAGTATCTAAAGTTGGCCCAAAACAAACACACACACACACACACAAACAAAAATCAGTTCATGGTGAGGCTTCCAGCCGAAATCTTGTCAAATACCACATCGAGAAAAGGCAGTTAAGAACAGGAACGAAAACCAAAGCTGGTCATTTTTGTATCATCGAGACAGGAAGATCATTTTCCGTTTTAATTTCATACGAGTAATGAGGATGCTAACAAGCGTGGGGGCCCTTTCTGCTGATATTTAAAAAGGTGCTTAAAAAGGACAGCCATCTGTGACCCAGTTTTTCTAGTGCTTCCTGGGCCACACCTGGCCCCTACATTCCAAGCAGTTGTGAAGTCAGACCCACCTTTGGCAGCTCAGAGAGCCTGCGCGTGGCTAAGGCTGGGTCCCCCAAAGGCAGCCTGGGGAACTGGAAACAGGATTGACGTGGAAGATCTGCCGTCCGTAAACCCGTTCCAAGTTGAGACAGAGGACCCACCTCAGCCTTTCCCACCAAGAAATCTTCCAAATTTCAAACTACCTTGAAAAACAAATTCTTCCTACCTAAAATCCAGTAGATATAATGGCACTAATACTAAGACACCCGCCCCCAAATTAATAATAATAAAATAAAAATCAAAGGGAAAAGCAATGTGGTTAGCCCTCCCTCCTGGAAAAAAAACCTTACGATGGAAGGTGCTGGAAAAGGAAGTTGCCCTTGATTAGAAAGGTAACAAAATTCCCACATTGTACAAATCGGTTCCAGTATAGCAAGAGGGGGCAGGGGCAGAGGAGCAAACTATGTACAAGGACCCATTGAACACACAGTAGTAGGACTTTGGCACTATGAACAATTCCCACCGGCCCTCCAGGAGGGCGTTGGGAGCCGCTAGGGTTCCCGCACCTTCCAGGCACACACAGCGAAACAGTTCTACTTGGAGTCACCGGCCAGGTGGCCCTCGGGAGGATGGAGGGTTGCTTCTTTCTTCAAAGACAGGGTGTCCCCTTTATCAGAGCGGAGTTTTTGATGGAGCGCCCTAGAAGGGAGACACAAACCAGAGAGACAGAGGTCAGGGATAGGATCACCCCTCCCTGGGGCAGAAGGGAGCGGCCTTGCTTCATCCTGGCCCTCCTGGGAGGGTGGTGGCCACCTCTCAAAGCCATCCTGGGGTATGGAGGAAGGACACACGTGCTTTATGCTGGGGCCTGTTTTAAGACAGGAGTGCGCTCCTTAGGAGGGGCTGAAATTATGGGACCTGCCCCCAGAATCAAGCCTTTGAACACATAGTGATTTCCTGGGGAAGGGAAGGTGGTGGGCTGTGATTCTTTTCGGCATTATAAGGCCCTTGGGTTGTTTCGGGGGAGGCAGCCGGTCACTGTGGCTCCTAAGAGCAGTCAGACAAACCTAGACTTGGGGCCTGATCTTCCCACTTAGTGGCTGTGGGGCTGTAGCCACATGACTTTGCCTTTCTAGAGCTTAATTTTTGTTTCTGTCAAAAAAATGACAGTAGCATCCATCTGGCTGAGCAATGGTAATCCATGAGTTGGTATATACAGCAGCATTGGTGATCGTGTCTGGCACTTGTTGTTAGATGCCATGGAGTCGGGTCCAATTCATAGTGACTCTCATAGGGTTTTCAATGGCTGATTGTTTGGGGATTGCTTCAGGAGTGGATTGCCACATCCTTCTCCCGTTTTTGTGGTGCTGGGGATCGAACCTGGGTCCTCAGAGTGTGCGGAGCAGCCCTCTACCAACTGAGCTAAACCCCAGGCCCCTGGTGCTTAGTTAGTATTTTGTTTGCTTTATTTGCTTTTATTACATGGAAGCTTTTCCAAACACAATAGGACACAGAATGTTGATGAGATATTTAAAATGTATTTTATATAATGTTTATATCAACCCTAAGAAGTATAGTTTTATTATTATACCCATTTTATAGGTGAGGGAAACTGAGTCTACCCTCTTACTGAGTCTGTGCTCTTAATAAAGAGTATTAATAATATGGAGAAATGTTTAATTTTTAATTAAGAAATTGTTTAGAGAGAAATATTTAATTCTTCTATACTTGGAAATAATGCAAATAGTCCAAGGACTTTGCTATGGGTTGAATGGTGTCCTTCCAAAAATGTATATTGAAGTCGTAATGCTCAGCATTTCAGAGTGTAACTATGTGGAAGTACCTTTACAGAAGGAATTGAGTTATAATGAGGTCATTAGTGTGGACTCTAACCCAAAATGACTAGTGTCCTTATTAAAAGGGGAAATTTAGACCTGAGACAGACATCCTTAGAGGAAAGCCATGAAGTCTCCACCAGAGAGAGTGCCATATGAAGATAGAGGCAGAGATCAGGGGTGAAGTATGATTGCCAGGCAACCACCAGTAGCCAGTTGGACCAGATTCCCTCATAACCCTTAGGAGGAACCAACCTGGCCAATCTCCAGAAGTGTGAAATGCAGAGGTGTGAAATGTCTGTGCTTTAAGCCACCTAGGCTGTGGCACCTTTTGGAGGCTCTAGGAAACTAACGTGGCTCTCCCTCCATTAGGACTTTTGTTGGCTCCCAGGATCTAGAGGTCCTGGGAGAGGAACCCAAAGGGAGGTTCCAGGCTATGAAGGATGCAGCAATTATTCTAGGATGGGCTAGAGGTTTATTGAATCTGTAGACCCTGGAAACTACGGGCTTTTCCTCTGCCTCCCTCCTGGGAAGGCCATGTTATTGCATGGCGACTTCTCTGGGCATGAAAGCAGCTTAGAAGTGCTTTTTGTACAAGGCACTAAGAGCAAGAATAGTAGAGGCTTTGGTGACACATGGTCTCTCCACGCACAGAGCCACTTAGCCAAGGAGAGGGCACTTGTGCTTCTGAGGTATGGGATGGGGCACCTGGTAAGGGCTACATGTCTTATTGCTGATCTGGGCAGAGCCCCTTGTGACCCCAGAATGGGCACAGAAGACCACAGCCAGCTTCCTCCTGTGCTTCCCAGGGATGGTTTTCTCAGCAAATGGGGCCCCTCACCAACTTTGGAAGTGGTGCTGTCACTGGTTTGTTGTCCACCTGAACAGTTGCAAGACCCAGGAAAGGAGGCCCAAGGAGGTGAACTGGCTGCTGCTGGTCTTCTCCCAACCTGGCTGAAGCATCCCAGGTCAGCCCAGGACTGCAGTGTGGAATGGAAGTGGTGCAGGTCAGATCGCTGGGATGCAGATCTGCCTCTTCCCAGCTGGGAACCTCTCCAGCCTTGCTTCCATTACACAGAACTGATGAGGTCACTGCAAGGTTACACGAGGCCTGCCAGGCAGGTCCCGGCATGAGCCAGGGGCTCAACAAATGCTGCTTTATTTTTCCTGATGAAGGCTAGGTATAAAATTACAGCCCTGTGTGTGTGTGTGTGTGTGTGTGTGTGTGTGTGTGTGTGTGTGTGTGTGAGAGAGAGAGAGAGAGAGAGAGAGAGAGAGAGAGAGAGAGAGACTTTCTCTCTCATAAATGACAGGAACCTTGCCTCTCCAAGTGAATGGCAAAACCTCTCACTTTGTAGGTAAAATTCAATAGGAAGAAGGTTCTCCATCTAGCAAGGTGTTTTCATGAGCCTTTGTATAATTTCCTATGGATGCAAATAGTCATTCTCCAACTATTTGTATTTTTTTTAAAGTGCTGAACAAAGCCTTAGAACAAAAGAACTCATTGCAAGGCCAAAAGGATGACCAGAAAAAGGGAGAGGAAGGAAGTCTTTTTTTAAATTATTTTTTATTTTTTGGCTTTTGCAGAGATCCCAGACATGTGTGATGGTTCCAGGTCTGGGGAGCACCCACAGGACCACAGGACCACGTAGACTTTTCTTTTCCTCTGACCTTTCCCAGAGTATCAGAGTGTGTGCAGTGGGCCATGGGGCTGGCTGTTAGCACTCTCAAGGTGAGGCTGGGAAGCTGCTGGAAGCCGAGAGCAGGCACCTGATCTCTCTCCAGGGGTGTCTGCTCACGGCCCAAGCCTGAGGGCCAGCTGGTTAGGACCGAAGTAAAGCAGAGGACCCCATGGGCAAGTCTGCTTTCTTCTCCAATGAGAGGATCCTGCAGGTCCCCAAGGAAGGCTGGCTATAAAATCAGAGTGCACAGTGACCAGCATGATGCTCTACTTGGGTTCGCATTAGGGGCAGCAGCGCAGACCAGACAAACTCTGCCCCTGAGTTCTCCTCGCTACCAGCAATGGCCACCCTTCCCTCGGAGTGTCTCAGTCTCAGTCTCCAATAGAGGCCTTGGCACCTGGGCTGAGACTGTGCCCTGTAGGGATAAATCTAGAAAGTAATATAGGGCCAAGAAAGGGAGGGAGGAAACACTGTCCTGAGCCTGCTTGGGTTGAGGCGTGTTTAGCCCACCTGCAGTCCTAAGGTACACCCAGGACTCTTTTATGACTTGCTGTGGCACACCCAGTTTGAGTCAATGAGGTCATGGCAAGATGGCTCCTGCCCACTACAGTCAAGGTGTGTCCCTCCTCAAGTTTTTTGCTCCCTTCTCAAATTTTTTGCTGAGTCATAAGGTGCTGATTGGCTAACCCAAAAAACGTCATGGCAACGTCACAGATTCTCATTGGCTAGCCTGAAATGCTTATAAACCTGGTGCACAGGACTAGAGTTGAGCTCTGAGTTCTGAGCTGCCTCCTTGAGGGACTCCCAGAGTGGTTGTGTCTCCATCACACTCAACACCCGGGGGTGTGAGGTTCCAATCCTGGGCTAAGGAGCCCCATAGTGCCCTACACTGTAGAGTGGCATTTTGTGTTGCTCTGCCTATTCTGCATAGGGACAATGCCTAGTCCTTTTGCCTCAGGGACCCCCGGCTCCAGCTAATGGCTTTGCTGGGGACACGCTCTCCTGGTCTTGTTCCACCATCATGGATGCACTTACTCACACCTTAAGTCAAGCCCCTTCTAGCCCCTGGCCATTGTCACATGTACAGTTCTCCCTAGAGGACACAGCCAAAGCCCAAGTGCCTTCCCCTGGGGCAGTGGTCCCCAGCGCTCGTCACCTCCCCAGGAAGGCCTCTGCTTCCTGATGGCAGATCTGCTCAACATTTGCAGGCCAGAGCTTCTGTCTCACCCTGACTTCAGTGACCCGGTTAACTGTATGTGGAAGTGAGGCTGTGAGGCCAGGGGTGGTGCCCCTGGTGTCCACTGCTGGTGCTTGGCACCCTCCCTGGCTCATGTGGGATGCTCAGTGGGAATCTGTTCATGAATGAAAGAGGGAAGTGAGCACCAGGCTCAGCGTGGCTGTTGTACATGGTCAGACAAAGCCGATTTTTCAGTATTTAGTTCTTTACTGAAAATCTCTGTGCTCTGGCTGGGTGGTATCTGCTGACTCCCCTGGGCTTTTCTGGGAGTCTTATCCCCTGGCCAGAGGCACTCACCCAGCCGCGGACCCACACCCCAATGGAGCACCTCACCCCACAGCACCAACCCTCAGCTTTGGGGAGAACTGCAGGGCCACTGGAGCCATTTCCTTATGCTCCCCCGGGAATGTCTCCACCGCAAGGGCTCCTCTAGGAACTCCTCCCAGGACATGGAACCCCCCCACCTCCCACACCTGCCCTGGGGACTACTTGGTATGTTGACAGTACTCTTTTTTTTTTTTTTTTTTTTTTCAGTACTGGGGGTTGAACCCAGGGCCTCGCGCTTGCATCCTCTGCAAGTGCTGGACCACTGAGCCGCGCCCCCAGCCCATTTTTTTACTTTTTGAGACAGGGTCTCGCTAAGTTACCCAGACTGCCTCTGGGCTCAGACTTGCAATCCTCCTGCCTCCACCTCCCGAGCTGCCGGGATTACAGGAGTGCGCCACCGCGCCCGACGACAGTATTAATTCTTTAGTAAAATCTGCTTCGCCAGCATTTTACATGTTGGAGGAAGATGAAGAAAAAAAAAATCGAATTCTTCTTCTGTGTGACAGCTTTTCTGTTTCTGTTTCTCTTTAATTTTCCCTGTAGGGCTTCCCTAAGGCCCTGGGGATTTGGGAGTGAATAACAGAGCGCTCCATGAGAGAGACAAGCAAACACCGAGGTGGTGATTATCTTTCCATAATATTTCTTTCTGTCTTTTTTTTTTAAACCGCTGTACTCCTTTATTATAGTAACGACCGACTGCTGGCAACATTTGGAAGCTGAATGTGAATGAAGTCTCCTGTTCTCGGTAGCTGCTGCCATGCAATTTTCCACTTACTGCTCATCTTCTTCTCCATGATATTCCCAAGGAGAGGCTGAGGAGTTGTTTGAGGAAGGCAGGAAAGGAAAGACTGTCTTCCCAGGTTATCCCATTCTGCTTCCCTGGGTCAAAGGCTATCCCACAGCTTGGTCCAGCTCCCTATCCCCTGGGGAGGCCCATGTGGTGGTCCTTACCCAAAGGAGCTGCAGCCCCATCTTGGGCAACCCTTGGTAACATGTTCGTGAGATGGCGGATGCTTTTCCTGGGAAGATGAGGGGGCAGACATACATCGTGCCCCCAGGTGACAGCAGAGAGTTATGTCAGTTAGATTCCAAAAGGATGTGCCTCTTAGGGCCACATGGCTGTGCAGGCTGGACTCCATGCCACCCACGAGGGAGCAGAGAGGAAGGGAGTCTTAAGCCCACACAACCAGAGTTCTTAAACTGGAAGATGCATCAGAGTCACAGCGGGGCGTGTTAAAAGGCATGTCCCACATACGTGCCAGCAATCCTGATTCAGCGGGGTGCAGCACGGGGCCCTGGAGCCAACATTTTGATCCTTCACCTGGAGATTCCCATGTAGATCTAAACGAGATAAGCAGGGTTTGCTGCCTACTGACTGAGTCCTGGTATCTGCTAGACATTTTATCTATTACCATCTTCTGCTTTTGTTGGAAAGAAACCTGCTTTCAATTTAGTTGTAGTTCCTCTGTAGGTAATGTCTTTTCTCGTTGTTTGCCTTTTTCCTTCTTTGCCCCCGCTTTACCGGTATGCAAAAAACTACACAGAATTAATGTGCACGACTTGGCGAGTTTTGGCATGTGGATATGTTCAGGTTAGCATCACCATGATCCAGTCACGAACACATCCAGCACCTTCCCAGTCTTCCTGTGTCTCTTGGTGAGGGGTGATCTTCATTGTCAACTTATTTGGATGGAGAATCGCCTGGGAGATTAGTAAGCACACTTCTGGGAGCATCTGTAATGGTGTTTCCAGAGACAATTAGGTCATGAGGGATCTGACCTAATGAATGGATTAATCCCTCAGTGGAGTCGTAATACGATAGCATTATTGAGAGGCGGTGAAAAGTAGGAGGTGGGGCCTAGTTGGAGAAAGGAGATCACTGAGGGCATGTCATTGGGGGCTATATCTTGCCCTCGTTCCTTCTTATATCCTTTCTCTCTCCTTCCTGTCCACCATGAGGTGAGATGCTCCTCCACCTGCTCATGGGGCCAAGTGACTCATGGACCGAACCCTCTGAAACCGTGAGGCAAAATAAATCCTTCCTCCTTTAAGTTGTTTCTGTCAGGTGTTTGGTCACAGCTATGCACAAGCAACTACCAGCCCCTCCATTTTCATGGTAAGAACACTTACCCTCTTCACACATATTTGGTGTACAATTGTTGTTGTTAGGTGCCATCGAGTCGTGTATGACTCATAGGGACCCTTATAGGGTTTTCAATGGCTGAGTGTTTCGGGATTGCCTCAGGAGTGGGTTGCCACGTCCTTCTCCCGTTTTTGTGGTGCTGGGAATCAAACTCGGGACCATAGAGACTGCAGAGTGGTGCGCTACCAACTGAGCTAAATCCCAGTTCCTTGGTGTACAATACCTTGTTGTTAACTACAGGCACTTGTTGTACAGCAGGCCTCTGGAACGTACTCATTTGATACCTGCAACTTTATGCCCATAGGAGGACTCCCCACATCCCCCATCCCCACCCCTGGTAAACTCCATCACTCTAATACCTACTTCTAAACCTCTCCATATTATTTCTAAGTCAAACTTTCATTTCTTTTACTGGGTGTGGAATGCATAGGGTGATTTTAATTTGAATTGAGAAAGAGAAATTATGTTCACATAGAGAAGGATTAAGCAGCTTTCCAGGGGCTGGAAAAATTCTGTACCATACTAAATTGTCCCCAGAACAGGCCTGGGTCTGCCTTTGGTCAAAGCTGTCTTTCCCTGTGACTGTTGGGGGGGCTTCTGCGTGGGAGAATTTGCTGAGACTTGTTGTTGTTGTTGTTAGGTGCCGTCGAGTCGGCATCCGACTCATAGCGACCCTCATAGGGTTTTCAATGGCAGACTGTTTCGGGATTGACTTGGGAGTGGATTGCCAGGCCCTTCTCCCATTTTTGTGGTTCTGGGAATTGAACTCAGGACCACAGAGACTGCAGCGCAGCGCTCTACCCACTGAGCTAAATCCCAGCCCCTTGTACCTCAGTAACCTTGGATAAATTACCTTTCTCTCCTTCCTTTTCATGGGCCATAAATGAAGAAACTGATGCTGACTTCAGAGAGTCCCTGTGAAGCAGGGAAGAGTGAGCAAATGCAAGGTGCTCAGCAAATGGTACCCCATGTTGCTGCCCCAGCCCCGCACCCCCATCCCCCTGAGACACAATTAGCACCCAGTGGCACAGCTGACCCAAGTGGGATCCAATAGAAAGAAGTCATCTTGGAAAGGTAAGAAGCAGGGGGCCAAGTTCTCCATCTGGAGAGCCAGGAGCAAGTTCATGCACAGTTTTTACTGAGCAGCTACTGATTTTAATGCCAGAATTGAGGGGCTTTCATTTAATTATCTCAATCCTGGCATCAACAGACAGATCTCTTACTAGGTGTTATGGATTGAGTTGTGTCCCTCCCCACAAATGTACACGCTGAAGCCCTAACGCCTAACATAACTGTATTTGGAGATAAGATCTTTAAGGAGGTAATTAACGGTGGCATGATTAAGTCCTAATCTAACAAGACTGGGTTCTTCGAGAAAAGGAAGAGATGACAGGAGTGTGAATACACAGGAAAATCTTATGTGAGGACACAGTGAGGCGGTCGCTGTCTGCAAGCCAAGGCAAGAGAGAGGCCTTACTAGATGCCATCCCTGCTGGCACCTTGACTTTGAACTTCCAGCCTCCAGATCTGAGAGAAAAGAAGCCTGTTAAGTCCCCCAGGCTGTAGCATGCTTCTGTGGAAGCTTAGCTCACTCATGCAGTAAAAACTGAGGCCACAGAAACTCAAAAATAAAAGAATAAAGCACAAGGCATAGGCATGTGAATGCTCTAGAATTTTCCACCACCCACTGCCCATTTCCACGAGGGCAGAAAGGTCGGAACACCCAGACATCTGCAAGTTGACCTTTTTCCTGCTTCTTTCTGGAGTACCTCAGAGAGTCTTGAACTTTCTTTACTGCGCAAACCATTCAGAATATAGTCTTTTTACTAGTGAGCTAGAGGATTGCCAAAGAAAACTACACTTTACAGGCACCTCTTGGACATATTGTGGGTTTAGTTCCAGACCATTATAATAAAGTGAGTCACGTGAGTTTTTTAGTTTCTTGGGATATATAAAAGTTGTGTTACACTAACCACAACAACAACATACTATGGTCTATTAAGTGTGCACTAGCATTATGTCTAAACAATGTTCATACCTTAATTCAATAACACGTTATTGCTAAAAAATGCCACAACCAGCTGAGTCTTCAGCAGGTCCTAATGTTTTCGCCGATGGAGGGCTTTGCCTCCATGTTGACGGCTGCTGACTGATCAGTGTGCTGGTTGCTGAAGGCTGGGCCAGCTCTGGCAATTTCTTAAGACAACAGTGAAGCTTACTGCATTGATTAACCCTTCCTTTCCTGAAAGATTTCTCTGTAGTGTGCCACGTTATTGGGCAGCATTGTACCCACCGTGGAAGTTCTTTTGAAATTGAAGTCAATCCTTTCGAATGCTGAGCTGCTTCAACAACTGAGTTTATGTCATATTCTAAATCCTTTGTTGTCATTTCCACAATGTTCCCAGCATCTTTGCCAGGAGTAGATTATATCTCAAGAAACCACTTTCTTTGCTCATCCATAAGAAGCAAGCCTTCATCCCATAAAGTTTTCTCATGAAATTACAGCAACTCAATAACATTTTCAGGCTCCATTTGTAACTCTAGTTCTCTTGCTATTTCCACCACCTCTGCGGTTGCTGCCTCTGCCCAAGTGCTGAATCCTTCAAAGTTATCATGGAAGATTGGACGCAACTTCTTCCAAACTCCTGTTAACGTTGATATCTTGACCTTTTCCCATGAATCACAAATGTTCTTAGCATCGTCTAGAACGGTAGATCCTTTCCATAAGATTTTCAATTTATTGCTGTCCATGTCCATCCAAGCTCTTGGATGACCTGGGGTACTGTTAGAGAGCAGTTTTTTTTTCTTTTGGAGGTACTGGGGGTTGAACCCAGGGCTTCGTGCTTGCATGCTTTGCAAGTGCTCAACTACTGAGCTGCATCCCCAGCCCATTTTTTTACTTTTTGAGACAGAGTCTCACTAAGTTACACACACTGCCTCTGGTCTCGAACTTGTGATCCTCCTGTTTTCGCCTCCTGAACTGCTGGGATTATAGGCATGAGCCACCAAGCCTGGCAGTGAGCAGTTTTATATTCATATATTTTTCTTTTTCCTTTCCTTTCCTTTCCTCTCCTCTCTCTTTTCTTTTCTTTTCTTTTCTCCCTTCCCTTCTCTCCTCTCCTCTCCTCTCCTCTCCTCCCTTCTCCTCTCCTCTTTTCTTTTCTTTCCTTGGCAGAGTCTTGCTATATAGCCCAGGCCTGCCTCGAGCTGGCCATGTAGCCCAGGCTGGCCTTGAGTTCACAATCCTCTTGCCTCAGCCTCCTGAGGGCTGGGATTACAGGCTTGCACCTGCATATCCTACTGAGCAGTAATATTTTGAAGAGAATCATTTTTATTTTTTTCGAAGCAGTAGGTCTTTAGAGTGGGCTTAAAATATTCAGCAAAGCATGTCACAAACAGACGTGCCGTCATCCAGGTGGTGTTGGTGCATTTACAGAACACAGGCAGAGATAATTTAGCCTACTTTGTGAGGGCCCTAGGATTTTTGGAATGGCAAATGAGCACTGGCTTAAATATAGAGTCACCAGCTGCATTAGCCCCTACCAAGAGTGCCAGCCTGTCCTTTGAAGCTCTGAAGCCAGGTATTAGCTCCTCCGCTCTAGCTATGAAAGTCCTAGATGGCGTCTTCTAACAGAAGGCCATTTCATCTACATTGAAAGTCTGTGGGTTAGTGTACCCACGTTCCTCAATGACTTCAGCTCCTTAGCGCGATCTTCCGGATACTTCCTGCTGCCTGACCAGCGGCACCTGCTGCCTCACCTTGCTCCTTTATGTTAGGGAGACGGTTTCTTTCCTTAAACCTCACAAATGAAACTCTGTCAGTTGCAAACTTTTCTTTTGCAATTTCTTCACCTTTCTCAGCCTTTACTGAATTTAAGAGTTAGGGCCTTGCTCTGGCTTAGGCTCTGGCTTAAGGGAATGTTGTGGCTGGTTTGATTTTCTAGCCAGGCCACTACAACTTTCTCAGCAACAAGGCTGTTTTACTTTCTGATCATCCATGTGTTCCCTGGAGTAGCGCGTTCAATTTCCTTCAAGAGCTTTTCCTTTACGTTCCCAGCTTTGCTGTTTGGCACCAGAAGGTTAGCTTTTGACAGGCTTTCCTCTCTACGCTTAATCACTTCTTGCTTTTGTTTTAAAGAGAGAGACATGTGAGTTTCTTTCACTTGAACATTTAGAGGCCATTTTAGGGACATTGTTGTTGTTGTTAGGTGTCGTCAAGTCGGTATCCGACTCATAGCGACCCAGTCCAACAGGGGAAACACTATTGTCAGTGCTTCTCTGCTGTTCATAGGGTTTTCAATGGCAGATTGATTTTTGGGAGGGGGTTGCCAGGTCTTTCTCCCAAGCCTGCAGCACCTGGTATTCCAGGCGGTCTCCCATCCAGGTACTCACCAGGCCCGGCCCTGCTTAGCTTCCGAGATCTGACGGGATCAGATTCCACGGGGCTACGGCTGCAGGCCTTAGGGACATTAATTGCCCTAATTTCATCATATGTTCTCACTCATATGTGGGAGCTGAATCAAACTTAAAAGAAGGAAAAGATCTGATACATAAATTGAAACATAATACAAAGTTCAAATAAACTTAAAGCAGAAAGGACAATTTAAGGAGGGGAAAGAAGGAGTGAGGGATCTAGCAAAGGGAAGCAATGATTGGAGAAGACGGGAGGGGAAGGACGGCCAGCAATGAGAGAGGAAGTGGGGAGAGGTCAACTTCAATCTAAACAGCACAACTTTATTAGTACAGAAAATAACAATGGTAATAATACCTATAATACCAAAGGATGGCATTAATGCAAATGGACTAGATCACTCACGTAATCCTGCTGAGAATGTAAAAAGACAGATCACTCTAGAAAAAAGTTTGGACTTAAATCAAAATTGGGATGCACATACATAGATAAATATTCCCACAAAAAGACATACAAGTAGAAAGGAGGTCACTGGTGGGGGGCTGGGTATAGGGGAGGAGGGGCACGAGAGGATCACGGGTAAGTTAAGTAAGCAATGTACAATGAAGTGCACATACGGAAATGTGCCAATGAAATACATGTCGGAATGAAACCTATTAAGTTGTACATTTCCAGCACCAGGCATGGTGGCACACACCTGTAATCCCAGTGGCTTGGGAGGTGGAGGTGGGAGGATCGCAAGTTCGAGACCAGAGGCAGTCTGTGTAACTGTGAGACGCTGTCTCAAAAAGTTAAAAAAAAAAAAAAAAAGGGCTTTGAGTGCAGCTCAGTGGTCCTGCACTTGCAAAGCATGCAGGTGTGAGGCCGTAGGGTTCAAAAAAAAAAAAAAAATTCCAATTAAAAAAAATTGCCCTGATGTCAATATTGTCATCTCTCAGGGTATGAGGGGGCCTGAGGAGAGGGAGAGAGATGCGGGAATGGCTGGTTGGTGGAGCAGTCAGAAGGCACACATTCATTGATTAAGTTAACAATTAAACTGGGGGTGGTTGGCAGCAGCCCCAAACAATTACGATAGCAACATCCAAGATCAGTGATCACAGGGCATCATGACGTATACTAGTAATGAAAAGGGTGCAGATGCAGAGGATTACCAAAATATGACGCAGACAGGAAGTGAGCACACACTGTTGGAAGGATGGTGTCTACACAATTGCATTCCAGGGTCTCCACAAACCTTCGATTTGTAAAGAACACGGTACTTGCGGAGCTCCATAAAGTGTGCAATGCCATCAGATGAGACCGGCCAGTGTGCGAATCCGCCTAACACTCTGGCTTTTAAACCATGCACTTCTGTGATGTTCGGATCAGGCAAGTCACGCCCACAATGGCCAACTCTCAGTCCTCTAATGCAGCGAGTTCCTCTGGTCCTAGGACCTCTGAGTATGTCTCCTTCTTTCCCTCTACTCCACCCGGCAACCTCCTGTGGGTTGGCTCACTCCTTTGGATTTCAGTTCATCTATTTCCCCTTCAGGGCTGGGATTTAGCTCAGTTGGTAGAGTGCTGCGCTGCAGTCTCTGAGCTCCCGAGTTCAATTCCCAGCACCACAAAAATGGGAGAAGGACCTGGCAACTCACTCCCAAGGCAATCCTGAAACAGTCAGCCATTGAAAACCCTATGAGGGTCGCTATGAGTCGGATACTGACTCCACGGCACCTAACAACAACAACATTTCCCCTTCAGAGAAGCCTTCCCTAATCCTTAAACCAGGTCAAAATCTCCTATTCTATGTACTCTATGTACTCTAGCTGCACCATGCAGCTTTCCTTAAAAAAAAAAAGGTGCCAGTGTGGTTACTTCTTTTTGCTTGATTACAGATGGATTAATTAAAAATTTTATTTCCCACTTGACCACGGGCTCCATGAGGGCAGAGACATGGTGATCACCATTGCCCTTCAGAGCCTGGCAGACATCACATAAACGCTTGGGTAAGGGACCCAAGTCACTTGTTAGGAATGTCTCTGGCTGGTTACTTCACCCTTGGGGCCCACATTCTTCCCTGGGTTTCGCGGTTGCTAGGCTGCTGCCAGCTGCCCAGAACACACTGAGAATGCCCAGGGTAAGAAGCTCCAGAACTGGGTCACTGGCAGTGGTGACAGTTAATTCCCCACTTGGCCCCAGGAGGGGGGGGGGCGGGGGCCGTCCCTGAGAAGCCTTGCCCAGTGGCTATCTGGTGATGGATTCTCCAGCAGGCCTTTCCCTCGAGCTGATTACACAGGCAGAAAGCTGCCGGCACCCAGCTGCTCTCCTCTGACGGCTGCCTTCCGTTGAGCCTAATGAGTGATGGAGGAAAATGGGGAGAAGCAAAAGAGCAAATTACCAGGCCCCAGATTCCCGAAAAACAACCACCTCTATTAATTCTCAGGTTGGTTCAGTAAACGGCTGCTATGTTTTGAATGCCTGCAGCCATAGCCCTGTGGCTTCTGATCCCATCAGATCTTGGAAGCTAAGCAGGGTCAGGCTTGATTAGTACTTGGATGGGAGACCACCTGGGAACAGCAGGTGCTGTAGGCTTGGGAGATGGACCCAGTAACCCACTCCCAAAAATTAATCCACCATTGAAAACCCTATGAACAGCAGAGAAGCACTCACAATAGTGTTTCACCTGTCGTACACAGGGTTGCTATGAGTCAGATACCGACTTGATGGTACCTAACAACAACAACAACAATGGTTTGAATATGGTTTGTCCCTTCAAAATTCATGTTGGACTTGGGCTCCCATTGTGAGGTATCCGGAGGGTGAGAACTTATTCCGAGCATAGTGTTTAGGAGTGGGGCCTTGGGAAGTGATTAGAATTGCACAAGGTTATCACAATGGAGCCTACATGAGTGAGCATTGGTGGCCTTAGAAGGAGAGGCGAACTCTACTCAGAATGGATATTATCAAAACAAAACAACAGTAACAAATGCTGCTGAGGATGTGGGATGAGGATGTGAACCCTTATATATGGTTGGTGGAAATGTGAGTGTAGTCACTATGGAAATCAGTATGACTTTCCTCAAAAAAACTAAAATAGTACTACCATCTACCATATAACCCAGCTATCCTACTCTTGAGTAATCAGAGGCAGCATAAAACAGACATATCGGTATACCTATATTTATTGAGGCACCTCTCACACTAGCCAAACTATGGAATCAGCCCAGGTACTCATCAACAGATGAATGGATAAATAAAATTATATATATATATGCCAATGGAGTATTATTTAGCCATAAAGAAGAAGGAAATCATGTCATTTGCAGGAAAATAGATGGAGCTGGGATTTAGCTCAGTTGGTAGAGCACTGCGCTGCAGTCTCTGAGGTCCCGAGTTCAATTCCCAGCACCGCACAAATGGGAGAAGGACCTGGCGACCCACTCCCAAGGCAATCCCGAAACAGTCAGCCATTGAAAACCCTATGAGGCTCGCTATGAGTGGGATACCGACTCGACGGCACCTAACAACAACAACAAGATGGAACTGGAGACGACCATGTTAAGTGAGATAAGCCACACACACAGAAACAAGCACCATATATTTTCTCCTGTATGTGGAAACTAAAGACAACAACAAAAATCCCTACCTGAAAATGGAAAAGGAACTATTAGGGAAGGAGAAAGGGATCTGATGAAGAAGGTAGAAGGCAGTGAGGGCAATAGAGGATAGAAGAGGTAGTAGACATAATCAAAGGGTGATATATGCATGTATGGAAACGTCGCAGTGAAGCCCATACATTTGTTCAATGAGAATGTGCTCATAATTACAATAAAAAAGAAGAGAGACCAGCACACACACACACACGCACACACGCACACACGTGCGCACACACATGCACACATACACACAAGCATGTGTGTGCATATGTATGTACACACTCCTTGTCCCTGGCATGTGATGCCCTGCACTGCGTTGGGACTCTGCCAGCAAGAAGCCATTGCCAGATATGGCCCCCAGCCATGGATCTCCAGAACTGTGAGCCAAAAGAAACCTCTTTTCTTTAAAACTTACCCATTGTGTTATTAGCAACAGAAACTGGAATAAGAACACCATTATTGAGCATCTGCTCTGAATCTGCACTGGGGATTCGGAGATTCACGAGCTATGGCCCCTGCCTCAAAGGGAAACATGATTAGAATATTTTCATTCATTGGTATATCTGTGTTTGCACAGCTAATCTGAGCAGAGTGTGGGGCACACAGACTCTGGATCTTAAGTTGTAGCCAGGGTGCAACACATTAGCCGTCTTAAATATTTTAAGCAAGCTGAATCATGGAAAAATTTTTTTGTGACATTTCACTAATTTTGTGTCTTCCTTGAAGCTATCCCTAATCATCAAGAGTTGGACGCTGGTTGTCAGGAAGCTAGAGGCCGTGAAGGTAGAGGCTGGTGATTTAGAGTCAGATTTAAACATGGGCTGAGTGAACTCTGATGAGTTACTTCAGCTTTCTGCGTTTCCTTTGTTTAAAATAATATAAATGTGGAGAAGGCTTGCATATGTGGGTTTTAAAATCAGATAATGCATCAAAAAAGCCACCTTTCTCCTTCTGAGCTCCTCCAATCTCCATGTGCACAACTCTCATAATATAGTCTAGATGGGTTTCCAGTGTTTTTTGTGCATATCTGTCTTTCTTTCTTTCTTTTTTTTTTTTTTTTGCAGTACTGAGGGTTGAACCCAGGTCCTCATGCTTGCATGCTTTGCTGGACCACTGAGCTGCTGCCTCCAGCCCTTTTTTTACTTTTTGAGACAGGGTCTCGCTAAGTTACATAGACTGCCTCTGGTCTTGAACTTGCGATCCTCCTGCCTCTGCCTCCCGAGCCTCTGGGATGACAAGTGTGCACCACCGGACCCGGCCATGTCTTACTTTCTTAGACTGAGCTCTAGGCAGGGGCTGTGTCTTCGCCTTTTTGGCAAATCTGGGCAGACTAGCAAAGTGCCTCGAATGAAGAGGGCTCTCTGAAGTTCTTGTTGAATGGATAAATTATGTTCCCACTCCCAAGCACATTAAGAAATGACCACTTCCTACTTGTTGGGCCTGGGCCGGGTTGGTGGTGCCATCATTGGCTTGGGTGGTTGGGGCCAGGTATTGGCCCCTCACAGATGAGATGTGGCCTCCAGGCTCTGCCAGCGTTTGCCCTCTATAAAATGGGGAAGAAGCTGCACCTACCTCGCAAGGGGGTTGTGAAGTTTATAGGACTTAATAGACATGCTTTGAAGACTGCTGAGCACACAGCATACACCAATAACTGGAAACCCTTAGTATTAGTAGCAATGAGGTATTCCATTCCACCAAACATCAAGGTGTATGTCTTGCTTATGTGGTTGACGCATTTTTAGGAAACAAAAAAATAAATCAGTTTCAGCCTCTTCCTGGGCCAGGTCTCTCAATGGAATGGCTCAAAAATTATTCAGACCTGAGATCGAATCAAGAGAACACCACTCAAGGACCAGGAAGGATTCTCTATCGTTGTGGCCAATCTCAGGGCTGAGGTGAGGCTGGCCTGAGCCACACGCTGTCATGAGCCTTACAAACCTTAAAGCGAAGGGTTGATTGGGAAAGACAAGTCATTGTTACGGAGGAGACCCAATCCTAAAGCTTTGGAGCCTCTTGCCCAGGGCTCCGAGACCCTCTCTGGCTTGTGTGTCACTTACCACCTTTTATAACATCAAAACCAGAATTATTATGGCCTGCAGCCATAGCCCTGTGGCATCCGATCCCATCAGATCTCGGAAGCTAAGCAGGGTTGGGCCTGGTTAGTACTTGGATGGGAGACCAGCTGGGAACACCAGGTGCTGTAGGCTTGGGAGACAGACCTGGCAACCCATTCCCAAAAATCAATCTGCCATTGAAAACCCTATGAACAGCAGAGAAGCACTGACAATAGTGTTTTGCCTGTTGTATGCAGGGTCGCTATGAGTTGGATACTGACTAGACATACATATGACACAACATATGTATGACCACTGCACTTAACTGCAGCTTCCCACATACATGTGTTTAAGCAGGGCCATCACTGAATATGGATTTCAAGAGATCCATGTACTTGGTTTGTGAAAGCTGAGAAGTAATTGAGGGAGATATTTTCCCCCTCTCAGTTGGAAGACTTCTTTAAGGGACATCTCTGGTTAGGACTGGAGAGAGCCTTCAGAAACTACCACCATGGCACCTGGCAGCCCTGTCCTCAATAGGAAGGGTCCCCAGGATATTGGGACATCATCAGGGGATCTGATGCTGCCAAGGGCTGAAGAGATCCAATATCTAGTTCAGGGATATTTCCCAGCTCCTATTTGTGGCATTTGCCATAAACATGAAATGGTATTCGTGGATATTCCTGGATTTGTAGGGATACAGCTACTCCCTGTATCTCCAAATTATCTGATGTTAGTTCAAAAATCAACTTCCAAAACCCTGGGCTTTATCTCTGCCCTTGAGGTGGAATGGGGCTGGGATTTAGCTCAGTTGGTAGAGCGCCGCTCTGCAGTGTCTGAGGTCCTGAGTTCGATTCCCAGCACAGCAAAAACAGGAGAAGGACGTGGCAATCCACTCCTGGGGCAATCCCGAAACAAGCAGCCATGGAAAACCCTATGAGGGTTGCTGTGAGTTGGTCAGGACTTGATGGCACCTAAAAACAGCCTTGAGGTGGAGGGTGGTCAACAGATTGAGGTGAAGGGTGGTCAATAGATATGCGGAATTTCTGCCCATCAGAAAAAAGAGGCAGGGATGGCAATAGAAGGAGTGAGGGCGCTGGAGTCCAGCTAAGGTGCTGGCTGGGGAGTATGGGCAAGTCCCCTAGTTTCTGAGTCTCCCTTTCTGGGATTATAACAATAGAATTGCCTCTCTAGAGTTAGGTAAGACATGTGTGGCCAGAGCAGCTATGGCAGGCTTTGCCCTTCAGGACACCTTCACTCATCCTCTCTACTTCTTATCCAAGGGTTCTATGGTCCTAAGACGCCATCTCCCAGCTCATTCCTCTGGGCTTCAAGAGGGATCAGGCTCCATCACAGGCCACCCAGATGGGCATTCTCAACAGGTAGTGGTGAATAGTTTGGGAGAACGGATGGGGACAGGTGGCCTCTGGGGAACTGCCACCCTTGGACAAGCTCCCACTCAGCTGTGGTGATTAGGAGGTACCATCTGAGCTCAGGCTGGGGTAACTGCCTCCTTGTATTCAATTTAGCGAACACAGAGGAACTTCTGCCTGTTATGGAAGACCACTGAGTTTGCTTTTATATTTTTAGTCAGGGTTCCATTATGTCACCCAGGCTGGCTTTGAACCCATGATCCTGTCCCAGAACTCCCAAATGCTGAGATGACGGGCATGTGCCGCCACGTCTGGCTGGGTTTATTTTCAACTAGCCTCCTGTGATCCTTTACTGAACCCCAATTCTACTTTCTGTCTATGCCAATCCTCTTTTGGTCCTCAGCTGGACCATTCCTTTGCCTGTGTCTGGACTCTGGCCCATGTTGTGCTTTCTACGTGAATGGCTCTCTTCTTTGTCTGTGACCTTGACTACCTCCCTCCCATGCAGTAACCTGAGACAATATCCCTCACTCCAGGAAGTCCCCTGTGACTTCCAGCCTGCGTACCCCTCTTGTGAGCTCCCCCCGAAAACACACAGCGGTGCACATCCCCATCATGTCCACATTGGCCAGCAAAGGAAAGTGTCATCTCCTCCCGCTGTGGTCCAGCTGAGCTCCGTGTGAACGGCAACTGGGCCACTTGTCTTCATCCATGGTCTGTGGTGCTTAGCATGGTGGCCGGCACACAGTGGATGCTCTGACTGTCTTGATGAATGGAGCTGAACCCTACTGTCTCCTCTAAGATGGGAGGAAGAAGCAATCGAGTAGGCTCATCTCATGGACTGGGGAAGAGGGAGGATAGAAGAGCTGGTAAACAAGGAGAATTCAGGCCAACAAAAAAGCTGCTCCTTCATTTCAACCGGGAGATACAGGAGCGCCTGGCGGGGCTTTCTAAGAAGATAGGAAAATTGCCAGAGACAGGAAGAAATTGAGGCAGCCAGACAGAGGTGGTTGATTGGTGCTACTGGTGGCCTGGGTACTCTGTAGCCCCCTCCTCATTCGCCCTTCCCTTTGGGCTGCATTCTTGCCCAGATCTGCCAGCAGCATCTTGAGAAGACCAAGAAGGCATTCTGGGGTTGGCAGCTCATTAGACTGCTCTTTTCATAGCTGATGGAACTGGTTAAAACAAGGCTTCTAAGCTGGGTGCGGTGGCACACACCTGTAATCCCAGTACTAGGTAGGCTGAGACAGGAAGATCGCTGCAAGTTCAAGGCCAGCCTGGTCTACACAGTGAGTTCCAGGCTAGTCTGGATTACACAGCAAGATGCTACCTCAAAAATAACAACAACAACAAACCCTAAAACAAAACCAACCGAACATCCCCCCCACAAAAAAAACCAACCAGGCTTCTAGAGGATTCCACTTATCTGTCAGGTACCTCATTTTGAAGCAGCGTAAGAAAACTGAAAGTACTTCGAGAGACTTAGGAGTTGAGTAACATAAAAAATGTGTTGCTATAGCAAGGTCAGCCCACAGAAACGGGTCCTCTCAGGACTGGCCCCGAGCCCCAGTTCTCCTGGGGTTCTATAGCTCACAGGGTGGAGGTTGTCAGCCAAAACCCCGTGTGCACAGCCTACATGATCGTCTGTAGGTGGGTTAAGCTAGTTACCATGGAAATAGGTAGGTAACAGCTACATGATGTAAGAAATTGGGAAGCAGATTGCAGGGCAAACAGTACATTCAATAGACTGAGTTTAGCAGTTGTAAGAAATTGGGAAGCAGATTACAGGGTGGAACAGGCAGATAAGAAGTAAGGAGATGGGAGGTGACCTACAGGATAGAATGTATAAATTTTAAACAAAGAACATTAAGTTCTAGTAATTACATTTTAAGCAAACATTATAACATCTTAACTTTTGATTTAAATTTTTCTGCAACAGTATTACTACAGAATAAATGAATCAGTGAGCAACGTGTGGGGAGAAGTTGCTTGAGTTCATTAACACAGGGATGGGGTAACTTCCAGGGCTCCCTTTGTTGGTATTGTTAGGTGCTATGGAGTAGGATCCAACTCACAGCGACCCTATGTATAACAGAACGAAACACTATCCAACACTGTGCCATGCACACCGCCTTTTTATTCTTATTTTGAGTCATGCCACATCAGCAAAAGGAGGTCCCAGCGGCTTTACTCCATTCCTGTCATGAAGGTTGACTCTTTGAGGTGGCAACTCTTCCCCATTCATCTTTTGAATGCCTTTCCACCTTGGGGCTCATTCTCTGGCACTATATTTGCTATCGGCTATTCATAGAGTTTCAATGGCTAATTGTTTTGGGAGTGGGCTGCCAGGTCCTTCTCCCTAGTTTGTCTTAGTCTGGAAGCTCAGCTAAAACCTGTCCACGATGGGTGGCCCTGCTGGTATCCGAGATACTGGTGGCATAGCTTTCTGCATCACAGCAACAGGTAAGCCCCTGCAGTGGGAGGGTCTTACCTTTATTTCATTATTTTTAAAGACAACTTGGGAGGCCCCTCCCTTCCCATGGCCTTTTATGTGACCTGTGGAGAAGCCCATGTACCCCCCTCCATGTTCCACCCCACCCGTGCAATATTTCAGCAAAGCCCCCTAGTCCCCTTCTCCACATATCTCCAAGCCAGCTGCTCCGCTGGGGCTTTGACTAACACTGACCCCTGGGAAGCACCCACACCAAGGGCTTCAAGGCCTATCCCATTATGTGGGTGACATGGCCATTAGTAGCCATGGTAACCCCTTCTTTCCCTGGCTTCTGTGGCTCCACAGCTCTAAATTTACACAGATCTCTCCTAGATCTTGGAGCGTCTGGGACCAAGCAGAGTGGCACTTCCGTGAGCCACAACAAGGCAACTAGGAAGCGCTTCCAGAGCCTTTCAGGTGAAAAGAAACAACCTCAAATCGCCAACTCAGTGAACTTGAATACTTAGTCCTCGTAAAATCCAAAAAGAGAAGAAAAGAAGAAGACATTGTCCTTTTCCAGCCTGCATCTTATGGCAGGGAACACAACATGTGCAGAGAAGGTGTTGTTCTAACAGTTTTGACAAGAGTCAAAGACAGACAGGCCTGAAGGCTGGTGTCCAAACAGGCCCAGATGGTAGGGTGACCCTCTTAGTATGGTGTTGCAAATAAGGACCTGGGACTATTTGTCCCTATTTTTCTCCCCTTTTTAAAGAACCTTGAAAAAGAACTCATCCACCACAAAAAATGTTGTGCGAGGTAGTGCCTATATGAATTAGCTCCATTGAATCATTTCACTGTGCATACGTATTTAAAAATGTCGTATTGTAATGGTGAGTATATATGATAAACCCAGGCTGAATATTCCTAATCTGAAATTCTAGAGTCGAAAATGCTCTAAAATCCAAATGATATCATGGTATTATGATAGCACATGCTGATATGATACCACAAGTGGAAAACTTCCACACCACGATGAAACTTTGTTTCATGCACAAAATAATTAAAGATATTGTACAAAATTACCTTTGGGCTGTAAGTATAAGATGTATATGAAACACAAATGAATTTCACATTTACACTTCGGTCCCAATCCCAAGATGTTGTTGTTGTTAGGTGCCGTCGAGTCGTGTCAGACTCATAGCGACCCTTATAGGGTTTTCAATGGCTGATTGTTTCGGGATTGCCTTGGGAGTGGATTGCTAGGTCCTTTTCCCATTTTTGTGGTGCTGGGAATCAAACTGGGGACCTCAGAGACTGCAGAGCAGTGCTCTACCAACTGAGCTAAATCCCAGCCCAATCCCAAGATAGCTCACTATATATATACAAATACTCCAAAATCTGAAAACATCTGAAATCTGACATGCTGCTGGTCCCATGTGTTTCAAATAAGGGATACTCAATTTGCCTATCATGTTAATGATAGGTTTGATAGATATTGATGATCAGCGTCAATCTATATGGAAAACTTTTATTTTTCAATTAAAACTATATGAATGTGAGAGCCAGGTGCTGTGGCACATGCCTGCAATCCCAGCCACTCGGGAGCTGGAGGAAGGAAGATTGTGAATTTGAGACCTGCCCAAGTTAGTGAGACCCTGTCTCACAACAGAAAAGGGACTGGAGAGGCAACTCAGTGGTTGAGCCCTTGTCTAGCATGTGTGAAGCCCTGGGTTCAACCCCCAAGTACTGCATACACAAAAAAGTGTGTGTATGTGTGTGTGTGTATGAGTGAGTGTGTGTGTGTGTGTCACATACTTTTATAGACTTGTTATTGTTGTTAGGTGCCATCGAGTCCGACTCATAGTGACCCTTTGTACAACAGAACGACACACTATTTCAACATTGTGCCAGGCACATGATCTTTTTATGTTTGAGCCCGTTGCTGCAGCCACATTGTTTCTTCTCATTCCAAGTGACACCACATCAACAAAAGGAGGTCCCAGTGGCTTTACTCCATTCCTGTCATTAAGGTCAACTCTACTTTGAAGGGTAATTCTTCCCCAGTCATCTTTTGAATGCCTTCCAGCCCAGCGGGTGGGGAGGGGGCTCATTTTCTGGCACTATATTTGACAGTGCTTCTCTGCTATTCATAGGGTTTTCAATGGCTAATTGTTTCAGGAGTGGGCTGCCGGGTCTTTTTCCCTAGTCTGTCTCAGTCCGGAAGCTCAGCGGAAACTTGTCCACCATGGGTGGCCCTGCTGGTATCTGAGATACCTACCGGTGACATAGCTTTCTGCATCACAGAAACACACAGGCCCCCAAAGCATGACAAGCTAACACACATGGGGGTTATATATACTTACGTGTGTATACACACATACACACATGCTTTTATATACACCGGAGGTGCCAAATATGTATACACTTTTCAAGAGATGTTATCCATGTATTACTTTTTGAAACTGAGTTGAATTACAGTAACAATGTATAGTATTACAGTTTGCTCAGAAAATGGTGTTAATCAAATGAACATTAGCATCACCATGCAACAGGCTGGGCAGTCAAAGAAAATAGTAGAAGCACCATTGTGGTTCAGTGCAAGACCATTTTGAAGTGGTATTTGAAATCTGAGAATATCGTGGAACTACAATGACAATGGAACTGTGAGAATGCAACAGAACTCCAACATTCCTAACAACTGCGTGTATTTGTGGTAAGTTCGAGACGCTTGGTGTGGAGTGCACAAGGGGAGATCTGGGAGGCCTCACACAGAACAAGCCCTGCTTCTGCCGTGGTAACCAGTTGTTGTTGTTGTTGTTAGGGGCCCTTGAGTCAGTATCCAACTCATAGCGACCCTGTGTACAACAGGCGAAACAGTATTGTTAGTGCTTCTCTGCTATTCATAGGGTTTCCAATGGCAGATTGATTTTTGGGAGTGGGTTGCCAAGTCCTTCTCCCAGGTAACCAGTGAGAACATCTCTTATAATTGCAGAAGTCAACATGACTTGTATTCATTTTTTGTTATCAGTATATATTACTACAATTTTAATATAGATTTTTCCCTTTCTTAAAATGTGAAGGATTTAGCTCAGTTGATAGAGCACCACTCTGCAGTCTCTGAGGTCCCAAGTTCGGTTCCCAGCACCACAAAAATGGGAGAAGGATGTGGCAATCTACTCCTGAAGCAATCCCCAAACAATGAGCCATTAAAAACCCTATGAGGGTTGCTATGAGTCAGACTAGACTTGACGACACCTAACAACAACAACAAAATGTGTAGACATTTTTTGGTATCTTCTGTGTTAATTTGAAAAAAGGATGCATCATCAGAGTCCACCTCTCTATTCCCACCACCTCTATTAACCTGCCAACAAAAAGAAAGGAAATCAGCATATCCCCCTGTGTTCTGGGGCAAACAGTGGAATTACCTGTCTAGGCCTGACCTGCCTCGGCAGGGCCAGCCTCGGAGTCTGAGTCAGCCAGTTCCGCCGTGCCGTCTGCTGCTGTCTGACTCCAGCCATCCGACCGGTCTGAGATGGCGTCCTCCTCTCCGACTGTCACCTCCACATAGTCTACCACGCCTGACTCCTCGTTCTCATCGCTGCCCTGGCCGTCTCGGCTGCTGCCCTCTGACCTGTCCAGGGCTGCCTCGGAGGGCTTGGCTGGTACACAGTCTTTTGCTTGCTCGCCGCCCACCTTCGCTCTGGACGGCGGCTTCTCCAGATCCTCTTCACAGAGCATCTTGGGGTCCTTGTGATATTGCGGAACCGCCTCGCTCCCGTTCTTTGGGCTCTCGGCTGCTGCCTTTGATGCTTTCCTCGACAGAGCCTCGTAGCCGTGATCATCTGCAATGAGCTGCTGCTGGTAGTGCTCCAGCCACGTCAAGGTCCCAGTTTTCAGCAAGCATCTGTTCTCCTTGAACCAGCGCACAATCTCAGTCCGGACCAGGCCGGTCTTGGCCGCTAACTGGTCGTACTCCTGGGGAGTGGGCCACTGGGTTCTTGCAAACGTGCTCCGCAGCAGGTGAACCTGTTCTTGACTCTGTGTCATTGCTGGTGCAGGGCTGAGCAGAGAACTGGCTAACTGAGCACTGGAGAGCTGGTCAAGTCGAGGCAGGGCACCATTGGGGGCCACCAATTCAGGGCCTTTTTTGCCAGACCCCATGGAATCCAAGACGGCCTGCTCCATGCTGTCCCGAAGCTTCCGCCTCTCGGAGAACCAGGAGTCAATCTCTCTCCTGCTCAGCTTAGTCTCCACCCTTAGACGATCCAGTTCTGCCTGGGTAGGAAAAGAGCTTTTCAAAAAGCTGTCTTCCAGGACTTTAACCTGGCCCTGTGTTTTCTCTTTGAACCTCTGGGGGCCAAAGTCTGGGTATGCGTGGTAGGTGCGACCGTGTCGGGAGGCCGCGATGGCCATCTGGTCTTTGGCAAGGGATTCACTGGTGATGTGCACAATGCCCCTCTGACATCGGTACCGGTGGTCACTGAACCACTTCTTGATCTCGCTCCTGGCCAGGCCGGTCACCTCAATGAGTCGGTAGACCTCCGCGTCGTCAGGGAACTGGCTCTGGAGAAAGCTCGCCTTCAGATGAGCGATCTGTAACTTGGTCTTCTTGCGGTCGCTGGCTGGGGTGAGCGGGGCGCTGGCCATGTTGGGTGGAGGCTCTGGCACCTGGGCGATATGTTGCCGCTTGGCTTCAGGGGCAGCTTGGGGAGTCACCAAAGGCCTCTTCTGCCCGTGGTTGGTCACTCCCGCCACCGCAAGTGTGATGGGGGAGCAAGAGACAGTCGTTGACCCGCTTGTCACCTGAGTCAGCACCAGACTGGTCTGGCCAAGGATCTGGCATGGCAGAGCTGTCTGGAGGATGGGCTGTGACATCTTCGTGGGGGCCAACTGGGCGGGAAGCACAGTGATTGTCGGGGGCACAGACTGGATGGTGCCATTAAACATCTTCTTCCGGGCCTCCTCCACCTCCTCCGGGGACCAGCTGATGCCGTGCTTTAGGCGCTGGGTGGCAAACCAGATTCTGATGTGCTCCTCTGGGTGTTTGGAGGCGGCTGTCAGCCAGGACAACTCAGCCTGGGTGGGGTAAGGGAACTTGTTAAAGGAGTTGATCATGGTGGCATTTGTGTCCAGGGCAGAGTTGTATTTGGTAGTATTCAGTGGGACGGGGACCTTGGGGACCAGGTTGATATTTGGTGGCAGCTGTACAGAAGGCATGACGTGTCCCAGTGTGTCTTGGAGGAGCTCCACGCCTCCGAGTCTTGAGAGGATCTCGGCCGTGTCTGTCACCAGGCGGGCAGTCCCTTCCACGTGGTGGTTTTCGGGCGTGGCCTCCTCTGGCTTCTTGGGTACCTTCTTGGCATCTGCCTTTGGTTTTCCTGTCTTCATGATGGGGGTTTTACTTACGGAGATCCCAGGATCGTTGTTGCCACTTCCAGGGCCACTGGGCGTGATGGACACAGCGTGGTTGGGGGCCTCGATGGACTGCTCCAGCACGGTTTGATTATTGCGTTTGATTAACTTCAGCTTGAAGTTGGCCTCCCCGGGGTGGAATTTGGAGTTGTGGTCGGACAGGGAGTCGTACTTTTTGGTTGTGAAGTTACATTCGGCACACACGTAGAGGGGGTTGAGAATCACATTGGGGTGCTGCATGTCCACGTGCTCAGTGAACTCGTTCAGGTTTTGTGTGGAGTAGGGGCAGTATTTGCATTCATAACCCCCTTGGAGCTTTTTGGACTGGCTTTCCCCCGTAGATTTCACCTCTATCACTTCATTGTCTTTGGAAGAGTTCTCAGGTTCTGCTGCCCAGCTGTCCTTGGCCACCTCGGGTTGGGGCATGCCCGTCCCTTTGTCTTTGGCCCTGTCCACCTCCTCGGGCACATCCTGTTCAACCACCTGTGATGTCCGAACCATACACGGAGTTGTAGACTTCCGTTTGCTTGCCATGCTGCCTGTCTGTGCGTAATGGCTGATTCTGGGGTGGGGTTAGGGAGAGGGCAGTGGAATTCTTGGGACAGATAAGATAAAAGGCTTTTGGCTGTATTCACCCCCAAATGGCTTTGGCTTCCCTTGAATGCTGAAGGCTTCTGTTCGAGTTTTCAGAATGATCTCAGCTGAGAAAATCGTAACTGCACCGATTGCTGGACACACCAGGTCGCATGGTATCTGTAGGACAAGAGCAAAGGCAGAGTCATTGCGAGGAGTCACAACTCAAAAGGGACTGGCATTTCTTTTTGACTTGTTCCCACGACCCACCCCAACTGGCACCCAAACCAAATGCTCATGTAAGCACAGATGGCTCGCGAGTGGGTGATTATAAACATGAAAGGTCATGTGCTTCTCTTCCCTTCTCTGGGGAGGAAGTGGAAATAGGCTCACGGCAAGTCAACAATGTTGGGAGCCTCCACGTCTCGTTTCAGCACAAGAAGATCCAGAAAAAGAGCGCAGGTACTAAGAGCTTCTGAAGTGGTGAGAAGGGGGTGGAGGGAAGGCGGCAGATGAAATCTTGCTGTTGGGCTTGCGAGCTGCTTTTTATTTACAGCAGGTTGGAAGCGAGGTGCTTCATGGAGGCCACAAGTGCATTTCTATGGATTATAAAGTGAATATGAGAGCTGGGTGTGGTGGTGCTCACTTTACAGCCTTTTAGTTCTAGCACTGGGGAGGCTGAGGTGGGAGGATTGGGAGTTCATGGCCAGCCTGGGCTCTACAGTGAGACTCTGCCTAAAAAAAAAAAAAAAAGAAGCCAGGTGTGGTGGCGCACGCCTGTAATCCCAGCGGCTAGGGAGGCAGAGGCAGGAGGATGGCAAGTTCGAGACCAGAGGCAGTCTGTGTAACTTAGTGAGACTCTGTCTCAAAAAGTAAAAAACTGGGCTGAGGGTGCAGCTCGGTGTCCAGCACTTGCAGAGCATGCAAGCGCGAGGCCTTGGGTTCAACACCCAGTACCACAAAAAAAAAAGAAAAAAAAAAGAAAAGAAAAAAAGAAGAGGAGGAGGAGGAGGAGGAGGAGAAGGAGGAGGAGGAGGGGCAGGAGAAAAAAGGAAAAATAGAAAAAGAAAAAAGAAAAGAAAGAAAAAGGAAAAAAGAAAAAAGAATAAGAGGAAACAGATATAGGCTTGTTTCTTACCACAAAAGCAAAATCAGTATAGAAAAATCCAGTGAATGAAGAAAAATATAAAAGAGAATACAATTAATGACCCCACATATTGTAGTTTTCTCATTTTACTTGAACAGTGCCCCATTTCCATAACTACTGAGCAAAATGATGAGCTAAAATTGGCAGCATGTTACTGCATTGTAGGGACATACTATGCAAAATGTACTCAGCCACTCAGCTTTGGTTGCACATTTATTTCCAATTTTTGGCTCTTACCAACAAAATTGCCATGAACACACCAGGCCTTATTTCTGGTAACTGCCTTTGGACAAAGGCCTAGAAATGGTTCTCTTGACTCATATGACTTTTCCTCTGCCAATGTCTGGAGGGCACTGACTTTCTACCCAGTCTACATCAAATATTTTAAAGGCTTTGCCAAATAGATAGGGGGAAACTGTTTTAATATGCTTTTATGCTTTTCTTGACTGCTAGTAAAGTTGAACTGTTTTCAAAGATTTACTTGCCATTTATATTCTCTCTTGTAAATTTTTATGCCATTTTTATGTTGTGGTATTCAGTGGTTTTATTGCTAATTTATAAAAGTTCTTTCTTTTCTTTTTTTTTTTTTTTCTTTT
>VMDO01019467.1:0-39644 GCA_007922755.1 Pedetes capensis | reverse complement strand
TTGCTATGCCAGGAGAGGAAACCCTCTAAAAACAGTTCTCAGAGCAATGAGTGTGCAGATAGAGGCCCATTTCATGAAGGGTAGAGTTTCAGAGTCACAGATGGCTAGTCTTGGTTCTTGTCACAAGCTTCATGAAACAGCTCATGTCCCAGTGTTGCGCGACTGAGCCGCCCCGCACGCGCGCTCCTCACAGCGCTGAGCAGACAGTTCACTGCTGGTGCACACTCGGGTCATTAGCAGCCTCGTTTGCCATGACATCGTTTCTCAGCTCTTTTCTCAGAAAGACCTAAGCTGACTTCACCTCAGCTTTCTTTCTGATCACTAAAGAGATAATATTTTATCAGGCAGGACCGATTTTATACTTTGAAATAACTTTTGCAATTAAATGGCACAAAGAAATCCAATAGTTTCTTATTTGGGATATGAAATGATTTCCTCTATGGCTCATGGTTTAAAAATGACTTTTTACGAATATTTATATTTCCAGCATTTTAGCTGCACTGCCAGGGGAAAAGGCAGCTCTATGTGAAATAATAGCTGTAATTATTTGATAGGTTCTTCTTTTGACAGCAGAACATCCTTCAGCTTCCACTTTCATAACAAACTAGAAATCAGGACATAGCCTAGCTGTGGAAACCAATGCTGGAAACTGTCCATCCATCATGAGGAATGATCCCTTCTCTGAGGGGAATTTTCTGCTGGATTGCCAAGTGCATAATATTCCCCTGGAGCAAGGCTGCATAAAACAACACTTCTGTGACACATCCTGTGATATTTAACTCTAGAAGGTCTGGAAGCCCCATGCACTGGGGTGCTAATTGTGTCCTATATTTATAATTGCATCTCAACACACAAAAGGTCACGAAAGTTTATCTAATCCTGGGGTAGAAGAGCAATTAAAATCCATCCCAGCCAGAAGAGCCTGTAAAAAATCCATTGTCCTTGTGCTATTTTTAGGCACTTAAAGGATGGATGCTGGGTGAAACAGCTATGTAAGCCTTCAATTTATTCCATAAATATGTATCCAGCATGAATTCTGTGCTGGCTTCTGTTTTGGATACCAAGGATAGCATGGTAAGAAGGCAAACAATGACCCTGATTTCCTTGAGATGTGTTTCTCATCATTTCCAATTCACTGGTAGAAAGAGATGGAAAACAAGTAAAGGGAGAAAGAGTGGGCAGAGCCCCCTGCAGACTGTGCAGTCAGTGAAGGCTTTTCTTAGAAGGTATACTTTGGCTGAGGCCCAAGTTGTAAAGAGCCCACCGTGGAACATTTTGGAAAAAGAGTGTTCCAGAAAGAGGAAACATATCCTGCCAGAGCCAAAAGTCAGGCAGGAGCTGGGCCCATCCATTAAATGGAAGGGTGCAAAAGTGAAGAACAGGGAAAGGGAGAAGACGTTTGGAGTGAGGTGGGAGATGGCAGGCACCAGATCACCATCTCTGAAGCCAGAAAAACGTGGATTTTATTCTAATCACAACTGACATTTAGCAGGAGAGTGGCAGGGTAGGATGTTTAAACTAACAAACAGCATCTGTCTGTTGGGGTAGACAATGGATTGCTAAGGGGGAAATAGGAAGTGCAAGATGGAAGCCAAGGCCACAAGTGAGAGGTGTTAGTGGCTCGGGATATACTGGGAGCAAAGTAGATAACAAAAATGGGTAGAGTCAGGATCTGGTGTCATTTGGGACTTGTCTTTGCGAAGAAATTAGTATTAAGTTGAAATTTCGAGGTGGTTTGCAATAGAGAAGTGCTTTTCTCTTTTCTATTGCTCAAGCCATGTGGATGCCTTGTAATGACAGTTCCACCTGCTTCTGTTTAGTGGAGAAAGAAACAGGAGAAAAGTACCAGCCTCCAGAGCATTCCAGCATGCTGATGTTGAACACAGCAATCAAGCAAAAGGACAGAGTGATCATGCTTACAGCCCTGGGTAGAGTCCAGGCTCTGCCACCCATTATCTGTATACCTTGGACAGCTTATTTGCCTTTCTTGAATCTTGTATTCTTCATCAGAAAAAATGTGAGGTTAAGAGTGCCTACCTTATAAGGTGGTTAAAAGGGTTAACTCAGTCAATGTATGAAAAAACTAATGTAGCAGGGATAGGTATCAGGAACCCTGGCAGTGTGAGGTGAATGGGAGCAAAGAACTTTAGATTAACCAAGAGGCTTACATTGGAATAGTGGGGTTAAAAACCAACAGAACCACAGAAGAGAAATAAAACCAAATAAAGCCACGTTAAGACTAAGGGTTCAATAAGTAAGCTTTTGTTATTATCATTCTGATTTAACTGAGCCTTCCTCCCAAATGCAGTACAATGGCATATCAACTTGTACCTTTTCTTTTGTCACCAAACCAAAGGAGGAGTATAGAGAATCTTTTTTCTTTCTTTGTTTATTTTCTTAATTTCTTCTAAGGAGAAAAGAATGTAACATTTAAGAAGTTGTTGTTACTTGCCAGATATTTCTTATATAATTCCATCTCATGTCAAACTGGGGGCTGGGATTTAGCTCAGTGGGTAGAGCGCTGCGCTGCAGTCTCTGAGGCCCTGGGTTCAATACCCAGCACTGCAAAAATGGGAGAAGAACTTGGCAGTCCACTCCCTATAGTAATCCTGAAAACAATCAGGCATTGAAAACACTATGAGTAGCAGAGAAACACTGACAGTGCCAGCCATGGCACAGTGTAATGGGTATTTTGTTCTGTTATACATAGGTCGCTAAGAGTTTGACCTGACTCATTGGCACCTAACAACAACAACATATAGAACTCTCTGTAATCAAAATATTACAGTTTGTTGGTAAGCTTCGTATAGGTTTGTATCTATAATATAGTCTTTTCTTCAAAATGAGGTAAAGAATGGTGCAGCTGGTTTACAGATGGGGTAGCCAAGGTTCGGTGAGGCTACCTGCCATACCAAGATCCCACAGTTAGTGAGGTGAGGAGCCAAAATACAACTCTATATCCATATGACTCCACACCCTTGCTAGTTCTCCTAAAGCATGGGTAAGAGACAAATTCCATTAGGGTACCTCTAGTTGTCTCTTAGATCTATCATCAAACAAACAAAAGATCAGATTTCTCCCCTCCCAGTTCCCCATGCCATCTCAGGTTTTCAATGTGCTGGGACAAGTTTCCAATTAAGAATGTTCTGAGCTAGATTCCTAGCCTAGTAAGTATGTATTGATCATGCATTTTGATGTCATTAGTCAAGTACCCATCATCAATATGAATTCATTATGGGCTTCTTAGGAAATAAACTGAGAAGGGTTGGAAGTCACTGAAAATCCTTTAGTTTTTCATGTGGTCATTCAATCTTTCCCCATTATTCTCACTTTATGGCTCTTGGCAATATAGTTTAGGATCTATTGACATTAGCATTGTAAACTAAATCTATATTATTAATCACTTGAACATAAAAATTCATTTATCTTGAAAGTATGACATGATTCTTCTTTACTGACTGAATTTTTATCATAAATTTTCATCTTATTAATGCTAGGAAAAACAAGACACAATTTAAATTCACAGCATCTTTTTTATCTGCCTATTCCCAGAAAATAAACTTGATGAATTTAAAATAGCAAATGAAAATTCTATAATATTCATTAAAACATTTTAGCTATTTAAATATTACATCAAAGAAAATCTAATCCTCAACAGAAAATTTCCAAAATCCAAAATGTACTTGTGTTTTGCAAGATTTTTTTTCTAAACAGTTTCTACCTGGCCTACATAAGACAAGGACCCTGATTATGTCCTTTGGAATCACTTCTATATGTTTATTAAATCATTGCCTTTTTGCTATCTTCATATCATCAGTAACTCTAAAAACTGGCAATACTATAGATATTTCCCTGTATTATAGATGCAGAGAAAATGCAATGTATTCATTTTTAGATATATTTCCATTTTGGTGGGTTTGAGAGATTTGAAGTTGCTTTGAAAATATAAACTTTCTTGCTAGACTATAAAAAAAGAGGCTTCTAATAATCACTTCCTAAAAACCAAAGCAATGAACAAAAACAGAGCTTCAATATTCAAATATAGGTAACATCCTTTCTCTCAACTCAATATCCTTTGAATTGTGTATTTCTTTCCACTTAACATAAGCAGAAGTGCCAGCTTTCTGCTCGGAAAATACTCTTACCCAGGCTTTAGGAGAACTAGCCTGGGCTGTTGAGTTACACAGATCTAAAGTCATATGCTGGCTCCTAAACTAACTAGCGATTGGATCTTGTCATGGCAAGTAACCTCCCTGATCTGTGGCTTCCACATTTGTAAACCAAGTGTACCGTATTCTTACCTAGTTAGGTAGTTTTGAAGTCCATGTGAATCTTTTCTTTCTTTGAGACTTGTGAATAACTATCCTCCCAAGCTGGCCATAGCCTGACATTTAGGCCAGTACATTTAAAGTTAGTAGGTATATTTGACAAACATAAAGATTTATAACCTGCAACATCATTAGTACCAAGGAATTCCCTGATTAAACAAGTGAGATACCTGCCTGAAACAGATCCAATAGACTGGAGTGATGTTCAGAATATTTGATGAGTTATAGACACCTGGTGTGAAGAGCAAGCACTATGTGGAGATAAGAAATATGAATACCTATGAATAATCTAATGTGGCAATGACAGGTATCAGGAACCCAGGGAAGGTGGAGTGAATGGGAATAAAGAACTTTAGATTAACTAAGAGGCCTATGTGGAACAACTATTGTTGTTAGGTGCCAGCAAGTTGGGTCTGACTCATAAAGACCTAATGTACAACAGAACAAAACACTCTCTGACACTGTGCCATGCATGGCACTATTGTCAGTTCTTCTCTGCTATGCATAGGGTTTTCAATGGCTGATTGTTTCAGGAGTGGGCTGCTGGGTCCTTCTCTCAAGCCTACATCATCCAGTATTCCCAGGCCATCTCCCATCCAAGGACTAACCAAACCTGACCCTGCTCAGCTTCCTACATCAAGCAGGATCAGTTGCCAGGGTGGTATGGATTAAAAAAAAAAAATTAGAACCATGGAAGCTAAGTAAATCCAAATGTAAATGATCCAACTGGGACCATTCAGTATACCAAGAAGGATATTCAATGGCAAGAAAAGTGTCTGTTGGACCACAGGATTTTAACTTTGGTCTCAGGACAAGTGTGAGTGGTAATTTGCGGAGTGCATAAGTGGAGAATCTGCCTTCCACCTCTATGCACCTTCTTATGGAGAGTACATAAGAGTCATTCATTGCTCTGATCCTTGGAGTACAACAGCCTAAGATACAGGCTAAATCTAAGGTACAGTTTAGTATAAGACATTGCAGGTTTTAAAATTTACATGTGATCCCTACTCACAAATAAACAGAGCTGGAGACACCCATCAAGTAGGAGAAGCACCACACATCTGGGTAGGCTCATGTGGGCATTTCCATCCTGCTTGGTCCACCCCAACTCTCCTCACCTCCCTATCCTCTTTGCCTGTCTCTCTAGGTTCATTCCTTATCATCACTGCCCACAAAACAGAAGTAAAAGGTATAAAAAGCTGCTAAGTGAAAGGACTTTCCTGAAACCACTACTACTCAAAGGTAGCGATGAAACCTCACATTATATACAATTATATTCTCAGGAATGATTTATTCCTTGCAGAGAGTTGGAAATGCACAAGTTGCTTGACAAGGCATCATTAGGGGAAAAAAAAGGAAGCCATTGAGAATCTTTTGCTATGTGCCAGAAAGGAAATATAGATGCTTAGGATTCAAAGATCAAAGAGATATCTGAGGATACAGAAACAAAAATGGTGCCTACTATCCTCCAAGAATAATGTTGACAAATGACCCCCCTCCCCCATGACAAACACCCAGTCAGTGTGGACAATAAAAAATGTAAGACAATGGCCTGCCTTCAGATCACTTGCATTGTAGTTCAGGAGACAAGAAACACACATGGAAGAGTATTTGTTGTAAGCTTAAAAGAGTCCAATGAAGTTTACCATTTACTGAAGGATTTTCTGTCTTTCAGGCATTGTTCTACTTGAGTTTATTCATTTAATCCATGTAACAGTCTTTGAAGTGGACATCAGGCTTTAAATTATCCATTTTAAGAATGAAACAAAGATGAGTTGAGTGATTTACACAAGATTGGCTAGTATTTTGTGCAACCAAGATTGAACTCTAGGCTGTTCAAACTATTTCCACATTTATATCTATGTCTCCATCAATGTCTAGGCCATCTGCCATAAGGCTTCTTCAAAAGTAAGATGTCTTCAGGCTCAGATGATCAGAGAAGTCTTCATGGTGGGCAATGCCCATGCATTGGAGCTCAAAGGATGGGTGGAAAGTTGAGAGACAGACCCATCGGAAGCAGAGTCACCAGGGGTGAGCAAGTAGCAGTAAAAGGACAGGCGGGCACTTTGGAGTCAGAGAGGCATTAATTCCAGTTCTGCCTCTACTGTTCATCTATAGGTCTCCCATAAAATGGAAAGAACAACAATATCTATTCTGTAAGATTATTATGCCTACAGCCATAGCCCTGTGGCACCCAATCCAGTCAGATCATCCAATCTTGTCAGATCTCGGAAGCTAAGCAGGGTCGGGCCTGGTTTGTACTTGGATGGGAGACCACCTGGGAACACCAGGTGCTGTAGGCTTGGGAGAAGGACCCGGCAACCCACTCCCAAAAATCAATCCACCATTGAAAACCCTATGAACAGCAGAGAAGCACTGACAATAGTGTCCCACCTGTTGTACATGGGGTCACTATGAGTCGGATACTGACTCGATGGCACCTAACAACAACAACAACAATAACAAGATCATTATAAATATGAAGTCAGATGACATGTGTAAAATTTCTGGCCTTACAATTATATAATTTAACCTGGTGTGTGTGTGTGTGTGTGTGTGTATTAGCCAGCAGGAGAAAGTTTATGTTGCACAGTAAAAGCATATGATGGGGAGACTCTGATCATATTTTAGGGGATCCTGACTACAGTATTATCCAATTAGCAGTAGGGAGCCACTGAAGGTTGCAAGTGAGAGAATGAGTGAGAAGCATTGCGAAAACACTCTCTGGGGAAACTCAATCTGTCTATAGCACTTCTGTAAAATTTAATTTAGGGGCGAAAGAACAGACACAGTTGGGGAGCTATTTTAAAAGCAGAAAGGAAGCAATGGATATGGAATATGTGATTTTTTTCTGTATAAATCATTTATTCATTCACTCAAAAATACTCAGATATTCATTGAGTACAGTCTGTTACAAAGCACTAGGCATTCCACAGCAAAGAACAACATAGTCAAAATTCCTATCTTCATGGAGTTTATGTCCTAGAACAACTCCTTATTAGTATAAAAGTACATTAATTCAAAACATAAGAAAAAGAAATGTGTAGGAAGGTGAAAGTTTAGAACAAGATATTTTACAAGCATGTCCTATAATTACTCTTATCTGAATCTACTCAAAACATATTCATCACTGCTTCACCTAGCCCTAGAGTCAGCTTCAAGGAGCAACTGTAACATATTTGCACTATGTTTTAAATAATGTTCACAGCCTCCCAGTTGTATCCAAATCAAATCATGATTTTTTCCTTTCCATGTCTGGATCTCATGTCCCCAAAGGCACACCTTCCACATGCTTGTTAGCAGATTCTAATTTTGGTCTAAGTGGCTCAACCCTCCCCTGAAACGCTACAGCCTGGCTCTGAGGAAATCATTCATATGTCCCTCTGGAGACGTGCCAAGACTTTGTTGCCCCTTTCCAGGTCATACTTTACATGTCTTTTTCTTAACCAACCAAGATAGGGTTTCTTTGGATATTAGGAAAGGACTCTGCATGCCTCTTCCTTCTGCCTTGTGTTTGAAGTTGTTTTAGTAAAAGTTATATTACATAGAAGGACTTAACATTATTCATAGGTTTGTCTAACATCCTTGTCAAACTTTTTCTTGAATAAGGGCTTTTATCTTTTCTTTCTCCTTATTAAAGAAAAATGAACAATCTTCTTTTCAACAGGTAAGCAGTTGTTTTTCCCTTGACAGAATTGTATTAGTGAAAGTTTTTTTTTTTCAAATTGACAAGTATTTATGAAGCATCAAGGAAGCTAGAAATTATTAATGATAAAAGTGAACTAGAAGACACGGGAGTGTGCATTATGTGAAGTCGCTTTATCTAATGTGACATAAATATGTGAACTGATAATAATAAATGCTGATTCTGCGATTCTCAGTCTTTTTATTGTAGGACTTGGAGCAGTGCCTGGCACTTACAAAGTACTTAATAATACTCATTATGGTGAATGATCTCTCCTGCTGATCACAACCGTCCTGTGAGATTGTCTCTTTTAGTGATTAAAAAAATGAGAGATTCAGAAATTCAGATTGCAGAGCCCCAAGTGGTAATGTCAGGATTCTATTCCAGGCTTTGGGACACCACTGCGGTAAACAATTAAGTTCTAAGCTTTCAGTTCAAATTTTGAGAGTCTCAGGAATTTGTAGATGGGAAAGGGCAATGTGAGTTGCAATGGTCAGCACTGACTTTATTCAAAAGGTCTGCTTATGACTCGTCTATAATTGTAATCTCTTTGTCCTTTCTTAACCCTCACCAACCCATTTTAGAAAATGTGTTTGGTCCCCAGTGCAATAGCAAATGCATTTTTGAAAATTAACAGTCGTTTTCACTTGGAGTCAGACATCCTTAAATGACGCCTGTCATCATTTTGCACATTCTCTTGCTTCTATAATGTTGTTTTCCTCATTTGGAATTTATTGACACCAATTCATTTTGCCTTGACATTGGCATTAACAGGGAAATGGCTTTGTTTCATCTTGACATTATAAAATCACCTCCTAAGACTTGGTTTGACGTTGTCAGGAGGTGGTTATGGTGACAGCAAGGCCACAGCAGACACAAGTGAATTACAGTGATTCCCAGGGGAAAAAAAATCATTAAGAAAAGTTACTGCTGTGTGATTTCAGTAGCTATTTTTCATACTTAAATATCCCTACTGTTTAAAAATCCTGAGAGGGCTTAGACCATATTTAGAACACCCCTGCCAAGAATACATAGGAAAAATTAAGTCTCTAAGGAGACATTTGGCTACAGCTTGACAAACAGGAAGCTCAAATTATATTTTAGTTTTACAAAGTGCTCAAAGGCATTGAAATTCTGTCTTTGAAAAAAACCCACACATTGGAATTAATGACACAATTGTCGCCTTTCAGCCACAGACACTTGCATTTCTTAATGCTAGATATCAAAGGCCTATAGTAGTGCTTTGCCTCCCAGCCAGAATGTGGGATGTTTTACAAATTTGTCTTCAGTGTAGTATGAGGCTGTGTAGACAGTCTTTCACAATTCCCACATCATTCAAAGAACACCAGATCCTCTCGGTTGCATTCTCCTGTGTCCTCATAATGGTCCCTCACCTCCTTCCCGCCCCACATGGAATAACTCCACCTGGATTTTCCTTTAGCCTGTGTTGCAAATTTACTAATCACCTTCCCCATTAAAAAAAAAAAAAAAAAAAAAAAAAGTGCTGCTCAGTTCCTTCACAGCCTCAGGGCCACATGTTTTTCACCTTCATATTACTCACAATGCTCAGATCATATTAAGAACCAGTGCATTGTGCTTAAAGAAAAATGAATAGAATAGTCTCATCTCTTATCTCAAAAACAGAGATCATCCTCGCTCCTTCCCCTCACTTCTGTCCCTTACCCAGGTGTATTTTGTATCATTGAAGGAAGAAACCTTAATATAAGTCAATGTTCTATTCCTGTTAATGTTTTCCCTTTAAAAATTACATCTGGGGACCTCCAACAAATCACAGTATACAACCTGAGTTAGAGAGTGGACACTGCTCAGCAATTTTCTGTGTGGTCCTTGTCAGCTTCCTCTCTCATTCTCTGCCAAGTACTTCACTCCTCCCTTCAAAACACCACCCTATGCCTGGTTCCTTATGCTTCTGCAGACAGCCTGATCTCCTATTCTCCAGTGACTCCTATTCTCCAGTCACCAAGGAAAAATTCTCTCCAGTTCCTGCTCTCTAAACTATAACTTTTATATCCATATGTCTGTCTTATCCACTCTCTTCCCCTATCTATCCAGTTAGCTTGCTAATTAGCTATTTACTAATAAGATGTATATCTACCACTTAGAAAGAGGCAGAGGGGAAAAAAAGACAAATTTTAGTTCCTTGTTTAATATGTATCTATTGAGCATCTATCCAGTGCCAGGGACAATACTGCATACTAATGATATAACCACAATGAACAAGTAAATGATCTGTACAAGGCTAGCAGGTTGGATTTTCCCACAAACTCAAACTCCATGAAATAGATTTTCTTTAAGCTAGTTTAAATCCAACTTTAATCCCTTCTATTGGAAAGGTAGTGGGAAATTTAGTCACAGTCCTCACTATGGCTTAATCTTCAAAGGTAAAAATGTCCACTCATTTGGCTTCTATCTCTTCCAATTACCAACCTAAAGAGCCATCAGTCTGTAGGTCTTGTTAGCTCAGGTAGGTTTGCTGGTTCCATCCATACCTGAGGCTGTGACGTCTTTGGTAAGGCAAGGAGCCAGTGCCTAGGACCCTCATGATTATAGAATCATGTAGGAACTCACCTTTTCTGAAATAATTTTTGGATGTTTATGATAATTGGTAGCTTTACTAGACATATACATTAATAAAACAAATAATGAAATTTTGCAAATACTGGTGGCACAACTCATTTCTGGAATAAATTGCCTTTATCATTTCAGTAAAAGTATTTTTATTTTCACAAGAAATAGTAATTCTCTTAATTAATATTTTTAATATTGTCAAAATACTCCATAGTACTTATCCAAGGCAATTTGGAAAGAGTAAAAGGTACAAAGATAAAAATTTAAATTACTAAAATTAATTGCACTCTTACCAGCCAGAGATAAACATTGATCACATTTTGTTATTTATTTCAATAGTTTTGCTAAGGGGTACATTATATAAAGTCTATGTAAAGGTACATAGCTTATAGAGCTTGTACAGGATAAACATTTTGCATCTGATTTGTCTCTGGCTAAAGGTCATGTAGCTGGAAATGATGATCTGTATACCTTGATGTCTGTTGCCATTATGTGTGGCTCTGCATTCCCGTGACCACCATCTTTCACCTTGAGTCAAGAGTAGTAGTAACACCTTTTTATTAAAGTAGGCAAGTGCCTTTTCTGATACCAGTGAGAAAATCTGTGATTTCTCAGCACTGATTTTAGGAGCACTTGCCTATGTCTGTGTCTGAAGGTGTTGACCTAAATAGAATTTCAATACATCATTAATGATTGCTTTGGGAAAGGTGCCCAGCCTTCAGCTTGTAAGATTCTCAGTGAATTAATTCTCAGCATCAGCAGAGGCTTTTTTCAGGTTGCAAAGCCAAAACCTTTAGGGGTACCTGGGCTCTTGCATTAGAATCACCTGCTACCTCTTTCACACCTGCGGGGATACTGCAAAGTGTAAACATGGGTGCCTTCAAACTGAACAGGGCTTCTTTTTATAATGTTGTAGGCAGTGTTTCCTTGGTTGAACAAGACAAAGTATCATTCCCATAATAAGTACTTTGATTATAGATGAACAAGAATAGACATGGCTGCTCCCTCAGGTCAGAACCTGATGCACTTGATTAAGTAGACATGTCTGGTCCCTCAGCTGACTGATTCCTTGCTGTTTCCTAAAGCCCTTTCATTCCAGCTCCTTGACTTTGTTACACCCAAGCCAAGAAAGCTGGATGCTGTCACATGGGGATCATGCCACATGCCACTGCTGCTGAAGGATATAGACCCAGACAGGGACATAGACTGAGAGGAAGAAATCAAGGACATTTCCACATGCTGACATCCAGGTTTCTGTCTGTTGTTTGCATGTGCACCTGGCTCTCTCCCACCTTCAACATCACAAAAGACAAAGGGTAGACTGTGGACCAGGGGAAGCAGGTTGACGGTTTCCAGCTCAGCCTCTCCTTGCTATTCTAGAAACATACCTTATTCATATACTCTGATACAGGAGAATACACATTGAACAACAGCATAAAAGTCATCTCCGAGAAAATGGGCACTGCTACTCTAAGGTGACCTTGCAAGGCTTTATGGAGTGCACAGTAACTGAATACAAATGTTCACACACCGCCTGCTTTGACTCCATGCTCTCTCAGGAGTCACACCTGCAGATCACACACAGATGCTGCCTTCGAGGGAGGGCATTCACTTTTCTTTCTCACTTCAAGCACCTTGGATCAGATAGGTAGTGATGAATTTATTATTCTGGCAGAAACAGGAATTAACACCTAACACTTCCACCCTGAGCTTCTAGCATCAGGGAGGACTAAAGAAAGAACTAAAAGCTAACAAAGTCTATATAGGCTGTGTTTTATATTTTTTGTAGCACTTCTATATAATTTATCTGAAGGCTCCCAGCAATTTGAGATGGATAAACAAGACGTGCTATTATCTTTGCTTTAGAAGTGAGGAAAGAGGGACATCAAAGAGGTTAAGTGATTTCCCCAAATTTATCCAACCCATTAACCATAGAGGTGAGATTTGAATAGAAGATCTCCCCTTAATTCTCTTTGTACCAACTCCTGCTGTTAGTGCTTGGGTGGGGTCCCTGATAAAATGAATAGGAAACACAGATCAAACAAAAAATCATTGAAGCCATCACCCAAAATTCATATTTGCAGAAGTCCAACAGTCATCCAATATTTGATCAAAAAGGGGAGGAATTCCTCATTCTTTGCCTTTTTAGTGATAGGTTTTCTATTCAAAAGGTATTCTATTCAAACTATTGATACAAATAATAAAATTCAAGATGGCTTTATAAATGCTTATTTCAAACCCTTGCCCTAACATGATAGTTGTCAGCAAAATACAAAGTCCACATGCACAGCTAGGTTGTTGGTCAGGCTCATTGCTGTATGTCAGTCACCTAGAACAGCATCTTGATGGGTGGACGGATGTCACTAAACAGTTTCATGACATGCCCAAGGCCTCATAATGCATTGGTGACTGGTCAGAACTAGAACTCAAGATTCATGGCTCTTACCCAATGATTTTCCCACTGTGCCATACCACCTCTTGTGAGAAAAAGAGGAGAAATGTAGCTAGAATTCCCCCCAAAGTCTATTAGATTACAGTCTGTAAAGTTTCTTCCATACCTCAGGCTCTAACAAGCAGGCTCAGTTTTATACCTCACCTCTCACAACTTAGTAAAGCAGCCATAAAGGCTTTATAAATGGGTCATAATCACAGCTCCTCAGCTCCCTGCCGCCACCTCTCAAATGCTGAAATCAGATCTGAATATAGCACACATACCTTTGTTATTACCCTATTTGGTGGAGGTTATTGACTCTTTGACTTTTCTTTGCAAAGGACAGGAACAATTTGGAACATCTTTCCCTCTGAAATCCTGGGCTTGTTTCAGGTGGTGAAGGTAGAGGTCACTTTATTAATACAACCATCAAGGAAAGCTGTCATGGTAACGCATTGCATCGATTCCTTGAAGTGCAGGAGACGAAGCCAAAAAGAGAAACTTTCAAGTCTATAAATACAGACCCCACATTGCTCAACCATAGCAGCTCACTGACAGGGCAAGCCTAAATGTATTGCTTTGAACAAAACACACACACACAAAAGAAACCTTCCCTTTGGTGAGGTAATGGATCATCGTGACCATATGGGTATAAGTGACCCTTTGGGTTGTTAAAGAAAGAATAGAACAAGTAACAACATTAAGTCCTAGCTGGTGCTGTCTTTGAACATACGGGATCCATATCTATGTCTGCTTTTCCATGCCTTCCAGAATGCACTAATAGAGGTAAAAAGGATGAAAATTTTGTAATTCACATTTTGAAAATAGATTGCAGTTAAAGAAGAGCAAATGTGTGTAATGGTCAAGAACCACCCACCCACCTCCAAACACAAAAAACAAATTGAAGAACCGAATAATTTAGTGACATCCCTGTGACTTTCTGTATGTGCTGTGATCAGAGATATTATAACACCTTGCCGACTTCAGCCTTTCCACCAGGATCCCACACTTCATCTCCTGGCCACATAACTCTGTTGAGTCTCACATTAATACTATAACCTCATCTGCCAAAGCCAACTAATTATCTTGGGCACCCTGTTTGAAAGCATTCCTAACATTGAAACATCGGGGGCTTATATGTCATGTGGTGTTAAATTGTATACCATAAGTAAATTATTTTTATCAGTAGTAAAATGAAAACTTTAGAATTTAGTCAAACTATTACCAAAGGAGTATTAGCTTTTACTATATCTGAGTCAGAATTTACTAAAGCAAAAAGAAACATATCCAGCAAATAACTATTCACATCTAATACTGGATCAAATATTATATAAGGGATTTATTATTTATTTACATTTTTAGCAGTACTAGGGGGTGAACCCAGAGCCTGGAACATACTTTGCAAGGTCTCTACCACTGGGCTGAACTCCAACCCCTTTTTGTGTCTTCAGACAAGTTCTCTCTAAATTACACAGGCTGCCTCTGGCCTCTAACTCGCAATCCTCCTGTTCTGCCTCCCAAGTCTCTGGGATGACAGGCATGTGTCATCAGATCCAGATTTGTATAAGGAATTTAAAAATGAACCTTCCTGTTTACTGAGATAAGCCACTCTAGAGTGTCAATAACAATAGAGAACCTAGATAAGCTTAAAATAAATGTCACAAAATAATTTCACCATTTTCAGTGTGAAACCAATCCATGTAGAAAGGCATCAAATAAAGACAACTATAACTAAAAGTTACATATGGGCTAGAAATTTCTACTTGGATCTCTAATCTACAATCACATGCAGAATGAAATAGAGATGAAGCCAGGGCCACAATGTGGAGTTTATGCTAATGCTATCCACTGGTGATGGATGCTTGTAACCTTGTGTTGAGAAAGATTCTGAAGTGCAGTGCAAAAGAGTGCCATGATTAAATACCTAATTTCTGCCTTAGTTCATTTTGTGATGCCATAACAGAATGTCACTTGCTAATTTATAATGAACAAGTATCCATGGGTTCACAGTTCTGCAGGCTGAGAAGTCCAAGATCAAAGGGCCAGTGTCTGATGAGGGCCTTCTTCTTCCATCGCAACATGGTGAAAGGCATCACATGAGGGAAGTAGAAAGGAGAGAGAGAGGCAGAGAGAAAGAGAGAAGAGAGGAGAGAGAGAGAGAGAGAGAGAGGACAAGAGAGGTACAAGCTCATTCCTACTGGCATTAGTTTACTTGTGAGAACTTTTAAAGGTCCTACTTAATACTATTAAAATTGCAACTAAACTTCAACGTAAGTTTTACAGAAGAAAAACATTCAATCATAGCAGTCTCCTATGTACAGAGGGAAGAGATTGAAATGATAGTATAAATGCCAGCCTAGACCTTTGACATTTCTAGTTTTATTTTTGGTATGAGTGGATTTGTATTTGGAACTCTGTCTTAATGCAGTAGAACTCTAGAAGGTGCTAGTGATAAAGAGTTCTGCCCCATCACAGGGCAGTATGAAAGCAGAATAGTAGATACAACAGAAAATTTACTGAACATCTATCAAAGAGTTATTCCATGTCTCTTAGAAGTAGAGAAGCCAGCCACGTCTTGAGGAGCACAGCATGCTACTCTGTGCAACAGCATTTACTGTGCTTCTCCTGATGGTTCTTTGCCCTGGGAAGAGCAGTAGTCTGTAAATTGGGAGGCCTGGACTATAGTTCTATATCTACCCTAAATCAGTTCAGTTTCCTCATCTAGAGCTTGTCTAGATGGTTTCTGAACTTTGCTGTAAGCTCTATGTTACTGTTTCAATGAGAGCAAAAAAGAAAGAATTACATGACAAGGTTCCTCTTGTCCTTTAATTGTGAAGAGTGGTTAGGGGTTCAGTTTAGATCCATGTCTTCTGTATTTATTTCCCCAAGAAGACAATATACTATAGTATTTCCACTCCAGGTACCTACAGTCACTTTTAATTTCCATCCTATGCACCTAAAATCTCACTTCTGATCTAGAATTGCTAAGTCTTCTTCATGCTCTTTCCCACAATGTACATCAGGAACAGCTGCTTATCTTCATTGCTATGGTTGCTATGACTTCATCATTTTGATCTCTAACATTGATTGAGGAGTAATTCTTTGCGGGGGCTGTCCCGAACATTGCAGGATGTTTAGCAGCATCCTTCCTTCTACCTATTAGGGGCCAGTGGCATGCCCTCCACACCCAGTTGTGAAAACCACAAAACATTTCAAGAGTTTAACTAATCTCCTGGGAGGTAAAATCACCCAATATTGAGAAACCATTCATTTCGACTGACATCCAAACACTTCCATGAAATGTTAATTCCTCAATTTAGTCCAATGCTCTCTCTACTCCAAACACCTTTCCATCAAATTAAATCGAGAACTTGCAATACTTACTTTTACACATTTCCTTTGCCTAACTCTAAATGCTCTTCTTCTTGTACTCTGTCAGTCTATTAATTCCTATATAGTCATCCACAGCAGGAAGATGTATGATTAATATCATACTCTTCAAGTAATTACTGCATTTTGTTGACATCTTTTCTTCTCAGCATTCTTCATGATCTTGTTCTATCTATGGCTTAAATGCTGAAATTCTTCAGTGTTCTATATCTAGTCCTCATTTTTACTTGGTCTGGATTATCCCACTATGAAGTCATCCACTTGTAACAATAACCATCACTACCCTTGCTCCAAATCTATATCTCCAGGGTGATCTATCTCATGAACCATAAAGTAGTTTTTCCAGCTAATAAGAAAACATTTATAGAAGAAATTACAGACCCCTTAAAGTCAATAGGTCCAAAAAAAGTTCATTTTCTTCTCTGACCAAACTGTGTCTTCATGTCCTTTTCTGAGGAAGTTTCTTTTTGATATATCCATATACCCAAAACAAGTAAGTACCTTAGAATCTCCTTATTTGCACAAACTGTCTCCAAGTCTGTTCCTTCTTTCCCCTCTCCATTGCTCTAACCTATCCCAAACTATTCTGTTGAAGTGTCTGATCTCCTTGCCTCTGGTCTGTCTAGATGCCTCACTTTTCTTTTTCCTTTAAAACTCCACCCTGTTCATTCAACTTTGACAGCTTCCCACAAGCTATTATCTAAACTCACAGTGTATTACATAAACCATTCCTAACCAGGATGCAACTTAGCATCCCAGACTCCATTTTTCCCTCTGCACATCCAGCACTGTAGCCTCAGTTCACTCACAATTCACTAACAGGCTCCATGTGTCTCAGTCAGGCTCCAGTCAGAAAACTGAAACCCTGCTAGGTATTTTCAACAAAGAAAATGTATTAAAGGAAATGGGAAGACAGGTGTTTGAGAATTTAAAAATGAGACTAGGACACTGAAGTTAAGAGAGTTACAGCTTGCACAGGTAGTAGCTATCATGCTGGGGCTGAAGGATTACAGGAAAGAGGGTGGACTTTCAGAAACCAAGAGTGTGGATTAGAGACCTCGCAGACCTGAGACAAGCACCTCTGAGAAGGGATAATGTCCAGGTATTGCCTGTAGCAGAAGCCCCTTGGAGCTAAGGCTCAAAACTAGGAAAGGGATGCTATAAGGCTGGTGCAGAAACCTCCAAGGGTGAGTTAAAGCTGGTTTTGAGTAAAACTGAGCAATGGGACCAAATGCTGCTGCTGGAATTAAGAGCCATTTTTGTGGCAGTACTGTTGGGAAGAGCCATGAAAGGGAAATGTTTCCATTCCTCCCTTCTCTGCTCTACCCAATGCCCCTCATTGACAGAACCCAGCAGACAACCTGCAGGGTTGTGGTTTCAACATCAGAAGGATAGAGTTAGAGTTCCAAGACAATTATTTAACAATCAGTACTGCACTTTCATGTCTCCTTGTTTTTATTCATGTACTTTCCCTATCCACAATGCTCTTTCTACCAATATTTGCCTGACACACATCTTTGTTCAACTATAATCTCGTCTCTATAATCTTCCCTAATCTTTCCCTAAGCAATTATTTATATTATCATTTGTGTTCCCCTAGCAGTTTGCAAATACTTCCTTTGTAATTTTAATATTGTATTATAATATCTCTGTATATGTGTGTTTGTTTATTTTCCACCAAACTGTGAGTCCCTTTAGGGCAGACATAGTGACAACCAAAAAATCTAGCAGGAGACCTAGCAAGAAACAGATGTTTGATGAGCTGGATGGAATTGATAACATTTTAATTAATATTAGACATTTCTTACCAATATTTTCATCCTCTCATCCAAATTTGAACTCTATAAGAGCAGAGATCATGCTTTACATTTCTTTTATTTTCCTCATGGTGTTTAGTACAAGGTTTTATATGCTGAAGAAATGCTCACTGATATTTAACCACCTAGTTTGTTCATTAACCAACACAATTTTGGTACAAAATGCCAACAAGATGGAGGATAAAGTTGTGAATGTCAGGTAAGAGCTGTTGTTAGGTTTAAATGTTCTTCTAGCATGTGATTTCAATAGTAGAGCACCGTATACATGGCAAAGTTCTGTATTTGTTGAATGTTAATAGGATAGCACAATCAAGAAACCAAATGTAATATATGTTATAGTGACTTCTAAAGTAACAAAATGTATTCCAGGTTTTATTTTTTGCTATCTATATCTCACAGAAAATCTATTTCCCCAATCCATAAAATAATTAATCCCAAGCTACATCTATTCCTTGTATATTTATTAAATTTCTCACAACCATCAAAATCAACTAGCAGATTATTTAAATGTAGAGAAGGTAATGAATTTTAAATTAATCACCAGTTTCTCAGAAAAAGAAACCTCAGTTCAACAACTGATTTACATTCAGGTCCAAGAAGAAGAAAAATAGCTTTTTTAAAAAGGGGGGGAAGGATATTTAATTAACTATTGATTTCTTCTCAATTATTCAAGGCAAGCAGTTATCGATATTGATGGAAATGATATTTTCCTACCTCTAATGCCCAAATGAAAGGAAATATCCCATTCAGCAATCTGCTGCCTAGAACAAGAAATGCTGAGAATCTTTAACTTTAAACGGAAACAGTTATTTGGATCTGTTTATCCCATGTTGCCCCAATTAAACAGATATTTCTTACAGTGTAAGCAAAACAAAATCCTGAAAACCTATATAGACTTTCCAAATTAACAACAACCGAAAACCCAGGGATTTTGTCAGTTTTGTCCATGAGGCTAACAGCCCCTATACTTGGGAACTACTTCACAGCAACATAACTTGACATTTTTAAGCATGACTCCCAAAATACCATAATTGGGATTTAATATTTATCATTTCTAAGCCATCCAATGAGAGGTACCTTGTATAATCATTAGAACCAATGGAATATTGCCTTGTATATCAGGATTTTGAGCCCAAAGGATTTGGTTGCCCTTAAGTCACTTCTGACATTTGCAATGATCAAGTGTAGATACATTTGAAAATTACACCCAAATGTTATGCACTTGTCTTGGAGATTACCAAGAGAATGTTGACAGATGTGGTCACACAAGGCCATTTAGGGTACTTTATTCTTAGCTCTGTGGGTTTCCACCTCTATCTTTCTTCAGTTCGTTGACACACAGAACATTAGCAGGTTTGTATGTATAAAAAGCTTTTCTTCGCCGGGCACGGTGGCGCACGCCCGTAATCCCAGTGGCTCGGGAGGCAGAGGCAGGAGGATTGCAAGTTCGAGACCGGAGGTAATCTGCATAATTTAGTGAGACCCTGTCTCAATAAGTTAAAAAATGGGCTGGGGGTGCAGTTCAGTGGTCCAGCACTTGCAGAGCATGCAAGCGCGAGGCCCTGGGTTCAACCCCCAGTACTACAAAAAAAAAAAAAAAGCTTTTCTTCAAGGTGACAACGCTACTGAACACGATTAATGGACAAGGCAATATTCCCTATTAGAGTTATTACTTGGGTTATGGAGATTATTATTTTTTTAATCGTTTGTGCTTAATAGTAACACTAGCCTTGGGGTTTGGCTCAGTTGGTAGAGTGTCACTCTGCACTGTCTGAGGCCTCAGTTCAATCCCCAGTACCACAAAAACTGGAGAAAGACAGGGCAATCCACTTCTGAAGCAATCCCCAAATAATCAGCCAATGAAAACCATATGAAGGTGGCCATGAATCTGAGCCACTCAAAGGCACCTAACAACAACAAATAATAGTAACATTAAGTGTGTGAGAGTGTGTGTGTGTTAATTCATGTGGCATCTCTGGGGAAGTTTGACTGTGACATTTTTCTTTAAATGGAAAAATGTTATAATTTATAAAAAACTACTTTTTCTGCTCTGGCCTCCACCCCCTCCCCAAGTCCAGAGTAGTCTGTATGTTAAGTGCTTAAGCAGCATATGTTGCTGGGAGGTGTTCTTGGCTCTTCCACTCTTTGTTGGTGTGTTAATTTCCCTGGGTTCTATTTAACATTCTGCTAAATCAGTGAAACCTTGATTATCTAAAAGAATAAGAAACACAGAATTAATGAGGATAACCAGAATTTTGAAGCTACTGCATAACAAATTATTAGAGGTGAGAGTTACATGACAAAGACGGGAAAGAATTTTACTCTCAGATTGCTTATCTTGATTTAGTCAAACTGATCCTATTAATTGATGAATGTAATGAAATGTTGGTAATCAGGGTTTCACCAGTGCAGTTATTACTATTCCCAGAAACCAAGGTAACCTTGGGCTCTGCTTTTCCTATTTACAAGGCGATAACAGTCCTAATATTTTGTCAGGGACAAATGTGACTGTTCTTCCTCACACTCCTCCCATGAACTAAGCTTTCCCTCTTCCCATCTGGCTGCTGCCTGCCTGGAGCATGCTACTTTCCCCACATCCTGAGCCCTCCACCACACGCGTCCTGTGGGCTCTGCATGTGCCTATCTCCTGGAGTAAGTGCAGGGAGGATGGCCCTGCCTTTAAAGGTTCTTGGTCATTAGAGCAATACTGCTTTGCATTTTAAGTATCACTCATCTGACCCTGAAGCTCTGCATTGTTGTATCAGGCACTTCTTGTCCTTTAAAAACCCAGGAGATCACAACAGGTCTCAGTTCCATGAGAAGATAACTGCCAAACCATGAGTACTGCATTACTTCGTATTCGATAGCCTGAAATGGACTGCGATGATATCTAAAATTGCAGCAAAAATCTATATGAAAAGTACTTATATGATAAAAAACAAAGGCAGCAAACTACATTTGTTTGGAAATTGGAGTCACATGCTTAGTTGGTGGAGGGGAGGGGGTAGCACAAGATCAATATTTTTTTTTTTAGGCTGAAAACATGATGTACCAGATGAACTTAAATTGATTCTGCTTCTTCTCCCCACCCCCTTCTCCTCATTCTGCAGCGAATGTCTGCGACAATGAGCTCCTGCACTGCCAGAACGGAGGGACGTGCCACAACAACGTGCGCTGCCTGTGCCCGGCCGCATACACTGGCATTCTCTGCGAGAAACTGCGGTGTGAAGAGGTGGGCAGCTGTGGCTCGGACTCCGGCCAAGGTGCGTGCCTGCGGAGCTCCGAAATGCTGCTGCTCCTGCTGCTGCTGCCCGCGCTGCTGCCCTCGCTGCTGTGGTCCCACAGCCCCCTGGTGTTCTAGGCTTCGCATCCAGCCATTCATTGGACAGGCCTGTGCTACGGGGAAGCAAACAACCCAGGCATTTGCTACTCACCTAGAAAACAAGCGCGCGCGCACACACACAGACACACACACACACACACACACACACACACACACACACACACACACTCAAACAGTGTACAAACGAAGAAGGCCTAACTGAACTAAGCCATATCTATCAGACACGGACAGCACATCAGAGTCAAGACTGTTAATCTCCGACTCTAGAGGAGTTGGCAGCTGTTGATATCATCACTGCAAATCACATGGCCAGCTGCAGGGTTTATTGTGGATTGGAAAGGCTGAGACAGCCCCCCAACAGAAAAGATAAAAAAAAAAATCAACCAACTTAAAAACATTTGCTACTCTAATGTGGTGCACCCTAGTACGGCTCTGCCCCGTGTGTGGACCAACCAAACAGAAGCATTCTTTGCTGTCAGGTGCATTGTGGGTATAAGGAAATCTGTTAGGAGCTGCCATGTTGGCTTGCTTCAGTCCCTGAATCCCTTCCAACCTGTGCTTTAGTGAACGTTGCTCTGTAACCCTTGTTGGTTGAAAGATTTCTTTGTCTGATGTTAGTGATGCACATGTGCAACAGTCCCCTCCAGAAGCGCAAGCCAGTCATACCCCTGTATATTTTAGCAGCACTGAGGCACCCAGTGCAGCACTGTTACCCACTATACAAGAGTGGCTATAGGAGAAAAAGTGTATCTATCCTTTTGTATTCAAATGAAGTTATTTTTCTTGAAATACTGTAATATGTAGATTTTTTGTATTATTGCCAATTTGTGTTACCAGACAATCTGTTAATGTATCTAATTTGAATCAGCAAAGACTGACATTTTATTTTGTCCTCTTCTGTTCTGTTTTGTTTCATTGTGCAGAGGTTTCTCTGTAAGGGCAACAAACATGCTGGCATCAAAGAATATCAGTTTACATATATAACAAGTGTAATAAGATTCCACCAAAGGACATTCTAAATGTTTCTTGTTGCTTTAACACTGGAAGATTTAAAGAATAAAAATTCCTGCATAAACTATTCCAGGAATTTGTATTGAAATTTCTTAAGATAAAAGGATCAGCCACCAAGCAGTTTCACATTCACTTTACTGATTTCTGTGTGGACTGAACACATTCAACTGATGAATGTAGTACCCAGGAAGATGGATTGATGTTCACTAGTTTGGACAATTTCTGCAAAATAAGAGACTATTTCCACTTGGGAAAAATTATAACAGAAAAAAAAAAAGAAAAGAAAAGAAAGAAAGACCTAAGTGATTGCCAAGATTATGCCAAAGCCTATTGGCAGAGTACTAAGAGACTTTTATTTTTACGTCATGCTATTTTCACAGATTGATGGTGATCATGTAACCCTAGGGATGCTGATATGTATCTTTCCAAATACAGTGTTTACATGGAATATCATAAGAGGCACCTGGGGAACCAGGACAGTAGCAGGGAAATTGAGTGATTAGCAATTTGACTTTGAATATATTCATACTGAGTATTTAAATGAAATATCAAAATATACAGCAGCAAGTAGACATAACTGCTGTTCTTGAGAATAAAGTTTGTTTTAAGTACTGCCCAAGGTGTAATAAATTCTTGTTTCTGCCTTTTATTAGGCCAATTATCACACAAGACAGCAAGGGGAGGTGGGGAAAAACAGAACTATTGCAGAGTTTCAAAGAGGCAAAAACAATGTGTATTCCATTTCTAGAACACTGTCATCCTACAAATTACAAGTGTCTTAGCAGCAGCATCTCCTGGAATCAAAAACAATTATCAGCCAAAGCCAGAATTTTAAGACAATAAAGTCCTACATGACTTGGTAGAGCAATAACCCATGATAATTTTAGGTCAGAAGCTTAGCTGCAAACTGACTTCTTCATTCTGCTGCCACTCCTTGCTGAGACATGGGGAAAATGTCTGCAGATAAATAACCTGAGTCAGAACTAGATGAAGGAGCAGCATGTCTTATTGGTTTTGTTCCCAGAAAAGCCAATTCAAAGAAGGCAATAAAAGGTAAACAGGTAATGCCTGTACTGCCTGCAACCCCACGTCTAAGTCAATTGAATGTTTGTTATTCAAACCACTAGTCTCTTTTGATATAAAAAATAAGGAAAGATGGAAATAAGAGCTTTGGCTTAGTGCCAGAATGCCCAATCTGAAATTGGAGATTTACATTAGAAGCATAAATAGAAATTTATATTGCCAGCTCACCAAAGACTGTACATGAAAATTCTGACAGCATACAAAGTTCGAGATTGCTTATAATGAGGTGGATTTCTAATATTAAAATGCAATTTAAGTTGTCTTATAGTTTATTAGCACAAACCAAAGGCAGACTGTGTTATTTCTGGCAATGATGCACTTTATCATTATCCACTCATGGCTTTGTCACAATGCTTAGGAATCAGATGCTACACAATACATGGGATTCCAAAAGCTAATTCTAAAACTTAATGAAGCCCTGATCTAAATCAATTCATCTGCATTTTATGTTCATGAGGCTATAAGAATCTAAATTGATGAGGAATATCTTGCGTTCAGTGTATTTAGATATAGTTTTTTGAATTTCCTGAAGTGATGTGATCTGCTTTTAATAAAAGTTTGCTTTTAGGTACATAACAAATGGAAATGAAATGTTCTCTTTAATCTGGATTCTCGAATTCTTTCAAAAGGCCTACTGTTTTAAAGAAACCCTAATTTTGTCTGCTGCCTTCAAGCATTCTTGCAAATCTATTTTCATGTACAATATTACGTTCTAAGAACAGGCCTGGGATGAATAGAGTGTACTAAGTTTTCCCCACATTCCAGGTCTTAGTTCTTGTTCTGTTTCTACTTGGATAAGTTCAGTTCATTAAGGTGGGATAATCTCGTCTTTCATATCAGTCAATCCATCAACTTTCCCATGTTGTTGTTGTTATATGCCATCAAGTTGGTGTCCTACTCATAGCGACCTTACAAACAACAGAGGAAACCCTATTGTCAGTGCTTCTCTGCTATTGATAGGGTTTTCAATGGCTGATTTTCTTTTGGGAGTGGGTTTCTGGGACCTTCTCCCAAGCCTACAGCATCTGGTGTTCCCAGGAAGTATCCTATCTAAGTACTAACCAGGCCCAACCCTGCTTAGCTTCCAAAATCTTATGTGATCTGACACCACAGTGGTATGGATGCAGATAACTTTCCCACAGAGTGATAAAATGATTCCTTCCCTCCACACTACTGGTCAGTATAAAATTTCAAAAACTAGGACAAAGTTTCAGCTATATAGAGCATGTTGCTATTTATAGGAAAGTAATGAATCTGCCCTACTATGATATAGGAATGATTCATTTCTGAACTGTACACAGACAAAGGGCAAACATTAGTCCAAGGAAAGAGATTTTCTGGCTTGCAAGGCCCACTCTCATCCTCCCCCAGCTTTTTCCCAGTCACTCAGGCTACCCAGATATCCCGACCCAGTTTTCAAGCGGGTGTAGGCTTCCTCTGGGGCCCATACTACTGAAGGCAAGTGCCATCACAACTGCCCATGCCTGGGCACAAGGGTTATAAGGGGGGAATTAGCACCTGAGGTCCCTTGCCATGAAATCCAGAGCTCAGGGCTAGAGAAGACAGGAGTGAGGTATGGGAAGAAGATGAATGAGCCCTACCATGGGGTCAGAGGCCAGGACAGAACTCTAAATCTATACCTGGGCTTTCAATTATTGCAAAAGCATACATGTCAAAGTAGCAGAATGGGACATATTTTATTATCATTTAGCTTGAGTATATCTTTCAAATATTTAGACATGTGGCCTCTGGGCCTCTGGGCCTCCACTGGTACTTTGGCCGTAGGCCCTGCAAACATTTGGGTGAGCCTTTCCAAGGTGTCTTTGAGTCAAGTCCCTGAGTGGGACTTGCTCAGGTAACATAAAGAAAGGTTCAGGTCAGAAGACATGGACTCCATGATCAACTGGCCCTGTTCTTTTGTTTCACCTCACTTTTTTGGGACCTGTTGCCTTATTAGAGTTTAAGAACCTTTGGATGAATTGAGGGCAGCTGTGAGGAAGCCCTGAAATCACTCTTTTGCTCTATTTCATTCACCCTCCACCATCAATAATCCAGTAATGTTGTTATTGTTAGATGCTGTCAAGTTGTGTCCAACTCATGGCAACCCTTATAGGGTTTTCAATGGCTAATTGTTTCGGGATTGCCTCAGGAGTGGATTGCCATGTCCTTCTCCTGTTTTTGCGGTGCTGGGAATTGAACCCAGGACCTCAGAAACTGCAGAGCAGCACTCTACCAACTGAGCTAAATCCCAGCCCAATCTAGTAATACTGGGATAAAAAGAACAAGTATTCTGAAATGAGATGTTCTATGCTATGTGGGAAATGGTCTGTTGTACTTTATTTGTTGTTAATTATTAAATAAAATACCTATTTAACAGTTATTCTGCTCACAAAATTGAACAGGATATATGTGAAATTTGAACTATGTGTTATATATTAGCTATGTATGGGATTCTGGCAGGGGGTTGTGGGGTTTTTTGTTGTTGTTGTTTGTTTGTTTGTTTTTCTTTTTTGAGTTTATTTTGTTTTGTTTTGTGGTACTTAAGTGTTGAACCAAGGGCCTTGCACATACTTAATAAGTGTTCTACCACTGGGCTGCACCCACAGCCCATTTTCAATTTTTTTAATTTGGAGACAGGGTCTCACTAAGTTACACAAGCTGCCTCTGGCCTCGAACTTGGTGTCCTCCTGACTCTGCTTCCCAAGACACTGAAATTACAGGCATGAGCCACCATGCCTGGCTTCTGAATGTATTTATAGTCTGCTATGATTTAAAGCTTCAGCTTCAGGAGCCTGAAGTTGAATTCTTTACCTACCACTTTTACTCCCAGTTTTTATTGATAAGGATGAGGTAGAGACTAAGGCACAACCTGGAACAATATGAGTAACCAGGTGAAAATCTAGGTTTTATTATTTTTAAAAGGAAATCCAACTCGATGGTCTTTATATTAGAAATGAAAAAATAGAGATAAGAGACACATCCAGGGTTTTTAATCAAATTTCTGGTCATGAACAATTCCCTTTGCTTCAGGAAACCAGCACTAGATTCTAATCAAGTTTATTTCCAAGAAATAGAAAATGTTCATCTAATACAAATATCCTGATAGTTCTGACCATTTCCATATTGAATGATTTTTTTACTTATAATTAATGATATTTTACTGTCTTACACTAAAAGTAGATTTTTTTCCTTTAGTTACCTAAAACAGATGTCAAAAAAATCCCCCACATAAAATGCACATAAACATAATATGCTGTCAGAAAGAATTAAGAATGCCAACTATCATATTTTGAATATTCGCCAATAATCTTGGGAACACAGAGAACTTTCACTCTTCTCAACACCTGGTAAGGTGTGACTCACATATTACCATCTTCATTATGCATCTGAAGAGTCAAATAACTAAGAAACAACATATCCCTTGTGTAAATCACATGATTGCATTTAACTAGAAATGAGAAATCTGTAAAAATACATATCAATATTGAAAATTGCAGCTACTTGAGATCTCTTACAGCAGAAAATTTGTGTTCCTAGTATATTTTTAGAGTAGATTCTGAAATAAGTCTAAAAAGAAGACTCAAATAATTTTAGAGAGTGTTTTTAAACAGCTGAGCATCTACTCAATGCTGGCATCTCCCCGCCCCTTTACCTTCTCTCATCATACCAAAGCTGCTTTTAATTGATGGGTGAATTAAAATGGAGTAGCAACACTTAAAATTATGTGATGTTTTTATTAACCTGAAATGATAGCTGGTAAAATGGGCCATTATTCTGCAAAACCTAATTATGTTAGCACTAAAGATTTAGCTAGGCTAGCTGAAGCAAACTGCAGAAAATTAGAAGTAAAAATAATCCTCATTTTCTTAACTTAGTCCAATTTTTTTCAGAGGCATCACTTTTAACTATTATTTAATTAGTGAGCTATGAATTCTACAGGATAAAAAACTGTCTGGAAAGAAAAGACATAATTACTATCCCTCCTACATCTGTCTGAATAGATTCTGAAATTCTTGCACGGCAAGAATGTGTCAAGTTACCTTAAAGACATAATGTACTATAGTTGTATCCTGAAGCTGCCCTGATAGCGTCACATTACAGCTTGGTTCTTACAAGGCGCAGTCATTCTAATCTAATAAAAGAAAGAAAATGGCAGAAAATCACACACCTGAAGTCCTGTTAAGAATAGGTGATTCTTTTTGCCCCAGGCAGGTGAGAACATAATGTCATTTTTGTTCATTTGTATTTGTGCTCAGAAGGGCTGCTCCTGTTGGGGAATGGTTTTCCCTCTGCCCATGTGAAACACTGCAAGAAAACATCCTCCAAGGAAATAGCAGTTTGCTATTTACCAGCCTTGACTACCCCATGAAGCCCTGAGTAATTGTTTTGGCTTTCATGGTGTGATAAACACCTAGAGGCAAAGAGATTAGCGTCATCACTCTCCAGCTCTTTTTCTCTCCCTCTGGAAAGAAAAGGAGGAGAGGGGGGCCTCCCAATATAGCGTGACAACATTTGCAAGAATCCTTCCCTCAGTTGATGTGTAATTGTGAAGGCCCTGGCTAAATATTCAGTTTATTAAATTAATAGTGTGACAAATATTGGAGCAGTTTTACAACCACTTAAACTCTTGCTTACATCCTGTGTAATTACAATTCATAATTGGGAAAGCAGTCAAATCTAAGCACATTCTGATCAATGGTTCTCAGGCTGCCAAGGAGATCCAGTACAACACATTGTAGTAAGTGACTTGTAAAAAAAGGACTTCCACATCTAGAAGTCAAACCAGATTTGGGGAAGGCAACACAGAGAGTCTATCAGTGAAATGTCTTAAATTATGTATTAGCTTGTGTGTAGATACGATAATTTTTTTGACTATGAAAAACATTCTACTTGTAAAAATTATAAAAGGCCTAAAAGTATAAGAATGACTTCTCAGAAGCCTAAGATTAAGATTTAGCCCAACTTTGAGAAGTCTCATCAAATAATAAATTGTTGACAGGGGATGAATTATAACAACACACAGATACATGAAAGCATTTCCAGTAATCCATTCTGTGTCCATTTCCTGCTGACCCTACCTCTATCTGAACTTCTAAGGGCCTCTATATTCCCTTTTGTATCCCTAGATAGATGGATAGGTAGATAGATATAGATATATGTTCATGGTTCTAGAAGCCAGGTATGAATTAAAAACAAAAATGGCCCAAATCAAGACTATATTATAACCAACAAATGATCAAAATATCTTTGGCATATTTTTCATAGGAGCATGTGGAATCAATGGAGACTCACATCCTCTGGATCTCTGGACCACCTTTCCTTTAGGATTTGAAGGGAATTGGTTCTAGTAAAGGGTCCCAAATTAAGCTCTTGAGAGAAACTCTACTTCTGAAATATTTAATATTAGCATAAATATTTTGATAAAAATCATCATGTCTCTTAACTGGTTCCAATTTAATGGTAATTATAGGAATTTGAGATATAGTGCTATTAATACAATCCAATTATGTACATATTTTCATGTAAATTCTCACCTTAATGCACACAACATATATACATTTGCAGTACACTTATACTATTAATAGTAGGTGCTATCTCTAGTTAAAGTCAGATACCATTCAGTTCATTTGAGACTTACCTCCTAGAGAATGGCACCATATAGGCTTAAATCACTATTAGTCTTATTCTGTCACTGGTAATATGAAATCTGCAAGTGTTTGAAATAATGTGGGTTCTAAGTCTGTACTCATGGTTATAAAAAGCACAACTCACTCTGATTTCTCTGCTGCAGACATTTTGCTAGAAAGGTCTTCAAAACTATATTTTCCACATTAGTTTTAAAATTTTTTAATAAAATAGAATATGTGAACTACTAGAACACACTGGGATAGAACAGCACAAAATCACTTTCTGACTGATTTGTTTCATTGCTATGGTTGTTTTAGCTTATAAGCATGAGATCAGGAGCCAAGAACTTTCTAATTGCCTTTTTGGTTATGACCACTATTCTGATTATACAATACACTTATTTCCCACTCAGTCCTATAGACCAGGACTAACCCTTTACTGGTAGCCACGTATGGCTGTTTAACACCTGAATGTGGTTATTCCAAGCTGACATCCCTCATGAATATAGGAAACATATCAGATTTCAAGGTCTTAGTACTAAATAAACAAAAACACTATGAATCATCTCCTCAATAATTTTCAATCACATGTTGGAATGATATTTTGGATCTACTGGATTAAATAAAATACATTATTAGAACTGATTTCAACTGTTTCTTTCTCCCTTTCTAATGTGGCTCCTTGTTGTTAGGTGCCGTCAAGTTGGCATCCCACTCATAGCGACCCTCTGTACAACAGGGGAAACACTATTGTCAGTGCTTCTCTGCTGTTCGTAGGGTTTTCAATGGCAGGTTGATTTGGGGGGGGGGGGGTTGCCAGGTCATTTTCCCAAGCCTACAGCATCTGATGTTCCCAGGCGGTCTCCCATCCACGTACTAACCAGGCCCAACCCTGCTTAGCTTCTGAGATCTGACGGGATCAGATGCCACAGGGCTACAGCTGCAGGATGTGGCTCCTAGAGATGTTTAAATTATTTATGTGGTTCACACTATATTTTGATTGGAAAACACTGCTTTGGACATCAAAATTTGAGTAAACTGATAGTATTCATTCTCCAGAATACAAAAATCAAAATGAGCTAATGAACTTGAAATTACTTGATGAATTGGAAAGTATAGGAAGAGTGTAAAGTACTGATTGCTGAAATAGCATGGCGATATCATCAGGCTTCTGTTCTACATTTCCATAATTTCTGAAAGTTTTCAGACTGATGTCTTGCTATAACTTCTAAGAGTGTTCCAAGACAATGAGTGCAATATTTCCAAGCTTTGAATATGACACATGACTTGAACATAAGTTTGCATCAAGTACAAGGTTAGCAGGAAAATATGGATAGTGATTTGAAAAATAAATAGTAATAGCAATGACATAGTCTTGTTAGGTGCCCTCAAGCCAGGTTTGATTCATAGTGACTTTATATACAACGGAATGAAACACTCCCAGACACTGCCATGCCCAGAACTGTCAGTGCTTCTCTGACATTCATAGATTTTTCAATCACTAGTTATTTGGGGATTGTTCTGGAGTAAGCTGCCATGTCCTCCCATTTTTTGTGGTGCTGGGAATTGAATCTAGGGCCTGAGAGAGCACAGAGCAGTACTCTACTGAGCTAAACCCCAGCCCAGCAATAGCATAGCTAACCTTAACTGAGAGCCTTGAAGTAATTATTGTGTTAAGTTGGGTATTTTTTACCATCTTTATTCAAAATAAAGATTGCACTTCTAGTATGTTTAAGTATGAACATACGGTTGACTCATGTTTTGTTTTCTGTGAACTTAGTTGCTTCTGATAATTTAAATATGTATATAATTGGAAGATGGTGAAATATGGCTTAAAAGCAACAATTATGTGGACAGAAGGAAAATACAAGTCAACAAAGAACACATAGATTACAAGGAGAGATGCTGCATTTAGAAGGTGAAAGGTGCCAGGATATCTATAACTGGAGTGAAGTATGGATCCTCATGTTAAGTTAACTTTTATCTGCTTAAAGGATAATTTTCACAAGCTGACACATCTATTATCTTGTCACTCCATTTAACAATCTTTCATGATAAACTGCTCACTCCATGCCTTGGACTCAAAACCTATCTTCACCCTGTCCCCAGTACCCCTCTCTAATCCATGAGCCTTGAAAGTGCCCTGCACATTGTCATCTTCTTAACTTTAGGTTGCTGCTGTTGTTGTTAGGTGTGGTTGATTTGAATCAGACTCATAGCAACACTCAAAGGGTTTTCACCAGCTGATTTTTTGGGGATTGCTTCCAGAGTGGATTGCCACATCTTTCTCCCATTTTTGCAGTCCTGGGGATTGAACCTGCATCCTCATTGAGGGTGGGGCAGCACTCTACCAACTGAGCTAAACCCCAGCCCTAAGACAATGATGTTGTTATTAGGCACTGTTGAGTAGGGTCCAACTTGATAGGGTTTTGAATAGCTGATTGTTTTGAGAGTGGGCTGCCCCATTCTTCTCCTATTTTTGCGGTGCTAAGGATAGAACCTAGGTCCTCAGAAAGCAACATTCTACCACCTTAGCTAGGTGTTTAAAAAGGAGAAGAAATTCATTCATTCATTCCAGAATGCCTCTCACCATTCTTCGCCCATAAAATTCCCCAGTTAAAATGTGACAAACCCACAGTCAACAACATATTAAATGGGGAAAAGCTGAAAACATTCTAAGAACAGGAACAAGACAAGGATGTCCACTCTCTCCTCTCTTATTCAATATTGTGAAAGAAGTCCTAGCCAGAGCAATCAGGCAAGTGAAAGCAATATAGATAGGGAAAGAAGAGGTTAAATTATCCTTATTCACAGATGACATGTTCTTTATCTGAAGGACACCAAAAATTCCACTAGAACACTCTTATTGCTAATTAGCTCTTTCAGTAAAGTAGCAGGTTACAAAATTAATCCTCAAAATCAGTAGCTTTCCTTTACACCAATAGAGAAAAGGAAAAGAAGGAAATCAAGACACAATCCTATTCACAATAGTACACTAAAAAATGAAATACTTAGGAATCAATCTAATCAAATACCCTAACAATCTCTACAAGGAAAACTTCAAAATGTTAAAGAAAGAAGTAGCAGAAGATGCTAGAAGATGGAAGGACCATACTTGTTCATGGATTGGAAGAATTAATATTCTGAAAATGGATATACTACCAAAAACTATTTATAGATTTAATGCAATCCCTATCAAAATACCAAGGACAATCTTTGCAGAAAAAGAAAAAAAAACAATCCTAAATTCATATGGAAGCACCAAAGACTGCCTATAGCCAAAACAATCCTTAGCAGCAAAACCAATAAAGAAGGGATCACAATACCTGACTTCAAACTATACTATATGATGATAGTAACAAAAACAGCTTGGTACTGGCACAAAAATAGACTTGAAGATCAATGGAACAAATTGAAGATTCAGACATACACCTACGCAAATATAGCCACCTAATTTTTGACGAATGGGTTAAGGACATTTAGTGGAGAAAAGATAGCTTCTTCAACAAATGCTGCTGGGAAAACTGGTATCCATCTGTAGAAGACTGAAAATAGATCTATATCTATCAATCTGTACAAGAGTCAACCCAAAATGGATCAGAGACCTCAATATTAAACTGGAAAGCTTAAAGCTACTAGAAAAATAAATGGGAAATATGGTCCAACACACAAGCATTGGCAAGTATTTGCTCAACAAAATTTAATATTGCCCAGAAAACTGCACCAAGAATCAATAAATGGGATTACATGAAGTTGAAAAGCTTCTGTATGACAAAGGAAGTAATCAACAGAGTAAAGGAAGAACCTACAGAAAGGGATAAAATCTTTGCATCCTACACATCTGACAGAGGACTAATTTCTAGAATATACAAAGAAGTTAAGAAAACAAACATTAAGACAATAAATAACCCAATAAATAAAAGGGCTATGGAACTGAGCAGGCAGTTCTCAAATGAAGAAGTACAAATGGACAAGAAGAAAATGAAAAAATGCTCAATATCCCTAGCCATCAGGGAAATGCAAATCAAAACAACACTAAGATTCCATCTCATTCCAGTAAGAATGGCCAAAATTAGCAAAATAAATAATAAGAAATGCTGGTGAGGATGCAGAGTAAAACAAACCATTTTACACTGCTGGTAGGACTGTAAAATAGTTCAGCCACTTTGGAAATCAATATGGAGGTATCTTAGAAAACTAAGAATAGAACTGCCATATGACCCCACTATATCACTTCTAGGAATATACCCAAAGGAAGATAAGTCATCATATCACAGGGATATCTATACTTCCATATCTGTACTTCATAATCACAAGGATACAGAATCAAACAAGATGTCTATCAACAGAGGAATGGATTGAAAAACTGTGGTATATATACATAATGGAATAGTACTCAGCAATTAAGAAGAATGAAATAATGTCATTTGCAGCAAAATGGGTGGAACTGGAGAACATCATCTTAAGTGAACTAAGCCAGTCCCAAAAAGAGAAATACCATATGTTCTCACTCACATGTGGGATCCAAATCTAACTTAAAGCAAGAAAAAGAGAGAGAGAAAGAAAGGAAGGAAGAAAGAGAGAGAGAGAGAGAGAAAGAAACTATTCTTATGAAGACCTACAAGAATGAACATTCATATGCATCTAAAAGGGAAAATTTAAGCAAAGTTGAAAGAAGTGGGGAAGGGATCATTGGGTGGGTGCAGAGTTTGGAGAAAGGGGAAGGGGGAGCAAAAATAGAGGGGGAAAAAGGGAGAGGAAAATCTCAAAATATATGATGCAACTATATCAATACATGGGAATTATGGTTCTGTAAAACATGTAAGGTGATGAATGTGTAGTCCTAAGTAATGTAACAGTTGCATAATGGAGATAGTAAAAGTCTTACTACTCTTTACTCCACCAACATTTATAAATAATTTTTTTTTTAAAATCTTGCCTGAAGTTCCACCTAACCAAGAAACCTTGCCAAACTATCATCACTTCTCCTATTCATGCTTAATGGCTTGTCTCATCATCATTTAATTCTTGCTCAATGTGATTTATATTATGACTTACCTATTTTCTCTCCTACTAGATTATCAAGGCCAAAACCAATTTACACACACAAATATAGACACCAAGACACATATACACAGAAAACTGAACCTAACAGGGCTCTAAGCATGCACTCACAAATGTTTATGAAGTCCCAAGTAATATACTAGGTACTGATCAACTTCATTGAAGCAACAGGGTCTAATAAAAATGTATGTGTTCCTAATCATATTTAAATACTACAACTTAAAACAATTGCTGTATTGATAATGTAAAAGAAAACTAAACCTGAGTTTCTGAAGAGAAAATAGACGGATATTAAATATTTGAAAATTGAAAATTAAACCTCATTTTACATTCATTAAGGGAGTATTTCTAATTAGAACTTGTAGTGTATCATTTTTTTTTTGTTTGGGGTGTGTGTGTGTGCATGTGTGTGTTGCTGCTGATAGAACTCAGGGCCGAGTGTCCCAACCAAGAGTTCTACTACTGAGCTACATCCCTGCCAGTGTTGTACACTTTCTTAAAACATGATCAATGCATCCCAACTCACCTTACCTAATTTAAAATTCTGATGCATTTCTTTGCTTAAAATAGAAACATCTGTATTTCTCAATCTTTGTCATATTTAGTCCTCGAGCTAATTATTCTCAAACTTGAATGTGCATCATAATCACAAGCCCCAGAATTTCTGTTTCAGTAGTCCATTGTTGTTGTTACAGCTAGAGCCAAAACGATCATGTGTAACCAGATCCCAGGTGACATTATGCCACTGATCATTACTTCATCCTTTGAGACTCATTGGCTTAAGCTAATTAAAAACTTCACTGCAAGTTAATGTGAAGCTCTCTGGGGCTCAGTTGCCAGATATTAAAATGGGCATCATGATTCTCGGCCCACAGGGTTGTGGTGGTAATTAAATGAGATAATGCAGGTGAAACTGTCTGATATGAGGTTCACACTCAGGAAATGTCTGTTGGAAGTATACATTTTCAACAGCATTTATTTCACTAGATTCTCCCACTGGAGCAATTCTAGCTATCTATTATGAATTCCAGTCTGCAAATTCAACTATTTTCACCAACAAGATGATAAAATAATAGAATGATACAGTTGGCAAAGACCTTACAGATTTTCTGGAGTGAGTAGTTAAATGTTTTGGATCAAGTAAATAGTCAAATCTTTTTGTTTACTTTTTTGATTCAATGAAACAATCAAAACAATTGAACAGGTTACATGTATCATTCTTCAACTTAAATGTTTGGATCTTCCTAAATTGAATTATTGGACTGAAATAAGCTACAACCAGACTAAAAAAAACTAAAAACCAAAAAACAAAACACAGAAATAAGAGTCCATTTGTTTTTCTCTTCAGCTCCTCATTAAAGCTTCCATATGGGTGCTCAGCGGCCCTGAGAGATCCCACATTTAATTAAAGCCTAGCTTGGTCTAACTCCAGCTTGCCCACTGACTCTGCGGCTTCACTCTATGATATTTCTCTGCTCAGTAGAAGGGCTCAGGGGGCTTAAGGCAAGGAATCAATGATCAAAAATTAATTGTAAAGCCTATGGTAAGAGGGCATTAGCATGAACAGTACAGTCAGCTTAGCAGAGGGTCAGAACAGCACAGCTGAAATCTTCTAAAGGATCTGAGAACAAGATTTTGCAGATAGAATGTACCTTGAGAATAATGATGCATGTCACTAATAACCTAATGCTAAGTTATAAGCCTAAATTGGACACTTTGCAGAGGAATACACAGCCTCTGTAATTTCCAGTTTGGTGTAATAATATGGAAATGGCTTTTGGGGCCAGGATTGGATCAGTCCAAATGAGCTGGAATTGATAGCTACCTGTAATACTAGGGGCAGGAGAGAGTGATCACGTCTGTGTCCTTGCTGACTTATCTAGGGCTCTCCAGACGTGACAATTTTAGGAAGTGAGCCTTTAAATGTGTTATGAAAATGCACCACAATATCCAGCAGCACAGAGCAAGGTACTTCTAAAATCACCTCAATAAGAATAAAGAATGGGAGCTTCCTTTCCAGGGAGAGAAAGGATTTTTGTTCCTATGAAAAGTAAAAAGAAAATGGTAAGTTTAGAAAAAAATGTGATGGATGGAAGTGTTCTGGGGGAAGAGGGAATTTCAAACAGTAGAGCAATCTTGGCTCTCATCTGAAAAGCCTCCCAAGTCCCCCGTCCACTCTGTCTTCTGGAAGTTATAGCATTCCAGAAGGCCAATCCCTTCACCCTTTCTTTGGGGGCAATGTAATGGGCATTGGAGGACTGTCTCATTACACTCATGATTGAAGTATTGAAACAGTAAAATCGAGAGCCTGTGGTCAGCAACATAGGGACTAAAGAGCTTCTCTAGTTTCTATATTAGACATAGCATCTCAAGTATTACCTAATAACATATTTTGCTCAAAAGTCATCAGGGCATGAACGAACCATCATGAATTGTGGGACAGCAGCCCATTTAGATTACCATGAATAGAATTGAGCCCCATAAAGGCTATTGCAAAGCATGTGCGGCTGCCTAATATCTGGCACATGTGCATTTCTTCATCTTCATCTTGCTTGCCAGCCTGTGCTCCACCAAAGTACAAGTGATGGTAATTCCCGAGAGCCTCTAGTCTCTGATGCCCTGTATGCTTTTGCAGGTGTTCTCACTTCTTCCTGAAATGTGCTTCCCCACTGTGCCCATCCAGTGAGCTCACCCTTTAAGACCTAGTTGCACCTTATTTTTCACACCTGTTTCAGTTACTGTTGTATAGTGAAACACTCCAAAATGTATTGGAGTCAGACAAGGCAAGGAAGGCTGGCTCATCTCTCCTTTGTGATGTCTGGCCTCTCAGTTGGGATGATTCAAATGACAGGGGTGTGGCAGGTGAGACTAGAGGATCCACTCCACTGGTGTTTTTTTCAGTCCCATGGTTGATGCCTTGGTGGAGGTGGTTGAAGGCTGAGGGAAGCAGGACTGTCACCCAGAGTGCCTCTACATGGCCTTGCTCACACAAAAGCCATAGGATGGTTAGACAGCTCATCTAGAGCCCAGTGAACAAGATGCCATGCACGACCTGGCCTCAGAACTCACATGCAACCTTACTTGTAGCACATTCTATGACTCACCATGTTTGTAAGCCAGCCCAGATTCACGGGATAGACTTTGTCACTCACTGTAAGAATTGTCAAAGAATTGGGGACCATGTTCCTTTTCTGTCCCTCCCAGATTGGATGAGTACTTTCTCCTCTGCCCATGTCTGTACTTTGTGATCTCTATCAACACCCTCTTCTGCCAGTGCTGTGTGGCTCTTTAGCCCACTAGCTACCATACTAGGCCCTGATCTCCTTATGGAATGAGCCGGGAAAAGCTCACATGTGACTCGACACTACATGCTTAAATTAAATCTTAGTGAGCGTTGCCTTAAATGAAAGGTCTATTGGGATTCCAAACACATGGACACTCCTTCCACCAAAGATATAAAATCCCACACCATGCCCAGCCCACCGTGCTTTGTGGGAAAACCCTATTTCTGGGTAGAGGACCTGGTGACCAAGAGCCTGCAGACTCAGACCTCTCAACTAGATGGTCAGTGGTCACAGCAGCCCATAGCCTTCCCAGAGGTGAGTAATCAAAGGTAAATGCCCAGTGTGATCAAGCCAAAGACCCCAGGCAAGGAGGAAGCTCCCAGTACAGAGACAGTAGGGACAGAAATAATGTAGGCCACAAGAAATAGAACTCACGCCAGACTAGAACCATAGAAATTCTACCATGGAAAGAGCTAGGCCTGGATTAAGCATAAGGATATGTTGTTGTTGCTGTTAGGTACCATTGAGTCAGTGTCCAATTCATAGCAACCCAATGTACAACAGATGAAACATTATTGTCAGTGTTTCTCTACTATTCATAGGGTTTTCAATGGCTCATTGTTTTTTGGGAGTGGGTTGCCAGGTCCTTCTCCCAAGTTAATAGCATCTGGTTTTCCCAGGTGGTCTCCCATCCAAGTATTAACAGGGCCTGGCCCTGCTTAGCTTCTGAGATCTGATGGGATTGGACCCCACAGTGGTATGGCTGCAGGCTTGCATAAGGATATAGGCACCCTATATTGAAAATACTGCTATACAAAGCTAATCACATCATAGAGGCCAGGGTGAAGAATCTGTCATTCTAGGCAGCAGTATTTTCTATCTGTTACAACTAAATTGTTCCCTTCAAAATTTGTACACTGAAAGCCCTAACCCACTATGTAACTTGTATTTGAGCTGAAGCCTTTAAAAAGGTTATTGTTGCTAGATGCTGTCAAGTTGGTATCCAACTCATAGTAACTGTACATACAACAGGCAAAATAGTATTCTTAGTGATTCTCTGCTATTCATAAGGTTTTCACTGGCTGATTGTTTTTTGGGAATGGTCTTTCTTCCAAGCCTACAGCACCTGGTATTCCCAGGCGGTCTCCCATCCAAGTACTAACCTGGCCAAACTTAGCTTCTATGATGTGATGGGATCTGATGGCACAGTGGGATGGCTGCAGGCTTTAAAGAGGTAAGTAAGGTTAAATGAGGTTATATGAGAGGAGACCAAATCTGATATGACTGATGTCCTTAGAAGAAAAGGAAGAAATGCCAAGAGTCCAGCTTCCACCAGGAAGGGGAGGCCCCGAGAACAGCCAAAGAGGGTGTGGCACAGAGGCTCTCAAGGACTCACTCTGGGGACAGCTTCAGAGAGTCAAATCCATTTATTTTAAGAAGAGGCTCAGCTTATATACCAATTGGCATAAAGCAAAAGTAAGATGGTATTGCATCAGAATTGTGCTATGTAGCAAGTGCCAATCAGTGTGCTTGTTGAATTAGATTGCCCAATAAAGCTTGGGCATGCCCTAAGCAAGCCCAGAAAAAGAGGAAACAGGCAGGAGAGTATGTGTGGACAAACAAGGTCAGCAATGGTGACCATCCCATCACATGGGCCTTTGTGACTGGGTGTGCCTCAGGTCACAGACAAGTAGGCTTAATGTGCTAAACCTGAGAGGCCTGTACACCGCAAGGTATGCTCAGCCCAGCCCTTGTCCTTCCCCACAGCCAGGGATGCCTATACACAGAGAAAAAGCCATGTAAGGACACCGGAAGAGGAAGCTTTCTGCAAGCCAAGGAGGCTGGCTTGTTGTTGTTGTTAGGTGCCGTCGAGTCAGTATCAGACTCATAGCGACCCTCTGTACAACAGGGGAAACACTATTGTCAGTGCTTCTCAGCTGTTCATAGGGTTTTCAATGGCAGATTGATTTTTGGGAGGGGGTTGCCAGGTCC
>VMDO01019466.1:0-39667 GCA_007922755.1 Pedetes capensis | reverse complement strand
CAGAACTGGAACCCAAGGACATATAGAAAAATACTATATAGTAAAAGATAGAGAAGACTTGGATGGGAAACTTAGATAGGAAGGGGGGAGGGGGGAAACATAGAGGAGGGTAAGGGGTAACCTATATGAATAATGCTTATCAAATTGCATATATGAAAATTGTCACAACGAAAAGCATGTCAAAATGAATCACATTATGTTGTACATTAAAAATTTCTAATAAAAAAGACATGATTTCATTCTTTTGACTGAATAATACTCTGTTTATATATACCACATTTTCTTTATTATATACTGATAAGAACTTATGCTGATTCATAACTTGGCTATTGTCTATAGTGCTGCAATGAACATGAGTATGCAAGTATCTCTATAGTAAGCTGACTGATTCTTTTGGGTAAATATTCAGGAGTGGTACAGGTGGATCACATGGTAGTTCTATTTGTAGTCTTCTAAGGATCCTCCCTACTGACTTCCATAGGGGCTGCACTAATTTACATTCCTACTAGCAGTATATAAAGGCTCCCTTTCCCCTCATATCTTCATACCATTTATTGTTTTTTTTTCTTGATAGCCATGCTGACTGGGGTGAAATGAAATTTCAGTGTAGTTTTGATTTGCATTTCCCTGATGGCAAGGGTGTTGAACATTTTTTTCATGTATTATTTTGGCCATGTGTACTTGTACTTTTGAGAACTGTCCATTCAATTCATTTGTCCATTGATTGGATTATTCTTTTGGTGTTTAATTTTTTGAGTTCTTTATATATTCTGGATATTAGTCGTCTGTTAGATGAATAGCTGGCAAAGATATTGCTTATTTTGTAGGCTGTCTCTTCACTTGTTGATTGTTCCCTGTGCTATATAGAAGGTTTTTAATTTGAGGCAATTCCATTTGTCAATTCCTGTTTTTATTTCCTGGGCTATTGGAATCATTTTGAGAAAGTACATACCTATGCCTATGTCTTAAAGTGTTTTCCCTATGCTTTCTTCCAGCAGTTTCAAAGTTTCAGGTCTTACATTAAATTCTTTGACCCACTTTGAATTGATTTTTGTACAGAATGAGAGATAGGGATCTAATTTCCTTCTTCTACATGTGGATATCCAGTTTTCCCAACACCATTTGTTGAAGAGGCTGTATTTTCTCTAATGTATGTTTTAGCACCTTTGTTGAAAATCAGGTGGCAGTGGCTGTGTATGTTTATTTTTGGGACCTTTATTCTATTCCATTGATTTACATGTCTGCTTTTAGGCCAGTACCATGCTATTTTTATTAATATGGTTTTAAAGTATAATTTGAAATCAGTTATTGTAATACCTACAGTATTGCTCTTTCTGCTCAGTATTGCTTTGGTTATTTGGGGTCTTTTGTTCTTTAGGATGCTAATTGAATAAACGAATGATGCTTCCCATCATTTTGAGTTCTATTCCCTGCCTCACACTTGCACACCATGATTCTTGACTTCCCTTGGGGACATTTCTGATGAATTATAGAGGAATTTAAGCACAAAGGGTTTAAATGTATCTAGGCCAAGAGAATAATTTTGTATACATTTTAAGGAGATGTGTGTATATTTGTGTAATTAGCCATACAAATGTAAGTCCTGATCTGTGTACCAGGATTTTGAAAGATATCAAGTGAATGTTTGATTATCCTAATACAGGTGAAATTGCTAAAGAGAAACAGGCATTAAGACTAATAAGAAATTGAACATATGCAGCTTCAGTGTTGTTTTCTGATTCTAAATAGTTTCTGTGGAACTTTTTGTCTGATGTTGACCCTTTGAGAAATCCGTGTGCTTTTTCCTGGGAGAACTGGATGTCTGAGCAAGTACAGAATGCCAACTTACATGAGGCCTCAAGGTACAGGCATGGGGTAGCCAGATCTATAGCATTAGTGCCCAGAACAGTGCCTTCCACATCTTTGATGCTCAATAAGCATGTGCTGAATGAATAAATGAATAGATTAGGAGACACTTTGGTGTATTTCTTGTAGAGTGAGGACAAAAATGTGATGACAAGGCCTGGCCCATGTGTCATAAAAGTCTGGACCACATGTGGTCTTTGGCTCATCTTATTCATATTTGTGAGGATTTTTCCATTGACACAGAGCTCTTGAGGAACATGACTTGTCGGTGACCTCTGGGAGTACCTTCTTCTGGAGCTCAGCTTTTTGTCTCTATACTCAAGGAGAGGTTTATGAAGATAATTGGCTACCAGTTGTGTTATCATCTCAAGTCTCACAATTCTAAGGACAGCTCTGTTACTCTTCTTTCACTTTCCCTGGCCAACTTCCTTTAGAGAGACAGAAATCTCCATTAAAGTAAGTAATGGGACTTTTCTAAAACAAACATCTCAAGCATACTGAAAAACATACAGAAAAATGTATTAAGCTTCTAAGATGAAGTTATTAACAATAAATGTAAAGAAAATAAGCATTTGAAATAGTATAGATTTGTAGATGTTTTTGTTTAAATAATCCCAGTTTTTTAAATTTAAAAATGTAGTCTTTATTCCAATATGTCAAAGGAGACAGGTGTTAGATTCCTGCAGTTTGTCCTCCAAAAGAATTCATAAGATTAATACAAAGACATAGGAAGAAATACTCTGTAATTAAATAAATTCTAAACTGTGTTAAGTGATGAACAAATTTACTAAAAGTGGTAATTATACATGGAAATCAGAAAAATAGCCAGCCTAATGTTGCATTTCATGTTTTTTTTAAGCCAGAAATGATTACACATGTAAATTCAAATCTAAATTATTCATAACTACAGAATGTGCAATATTAACTTCGAGCACTATTAAAAGTAAATGTTTTGCTAATTTGATAAATCATATATCAAATACATGCTAAATCAATGTGTTTTGAATCTTTAATATGATTTCTTTTAGATTTCCCCACCCCGTGCTTGCATCACTAGCAAATGTTCTGACTTTCTTCCTTGTCTATCTGAGCCTCCTGAATTTTTTATGACATGACAAGGGCTGGACTTTCCCTTGATAAATCTTTCTTTGTGAAGAAATTTTCAAGGGGGAAATAAATCTAGAAACAAGATTAATGCTCTCTATCATGTTCTGTATTTTGGCATATCTGCTTGTTCTGTTTATAAATTCTGAGCAGAGGCTATTTTTGTTTCACTAACAACTCCAAACAGCTTAGAAAAAATACTTTTTTTCTTCCTTTATTAGTAAATGATGGGGCACAGAGTAATACAGCACTGGCTTTCCATTATGCATCCTTTACATCACTTCTGGCAACACTTTCATCAATCCACAAGGTTTATGGAGCTTTATGGCTAATAGGTAGTAAAACTCAAATGCATATTTTGGTTATATTTTTTTCCAATGATCATGAAGTTGTGCTGTTTACATTGAGAGCATCCTCTCCACTTTCATTCCTCTACATTGGCCCTCCTCCCCATCCCACTTTGTGCAGTTTTTACTTCCCTCTGCTAGTCTCTCCCTCCTTTCTATTCTTTATATTGTCCCTTCTTTGCTAAGTTTAATTGTGCATTTATGTGTAGGATTTTTTCTTCCTTTTAAGTATGATTCAGTTCCCACATATAAGTGAGAACATATGGTATTTCTCTTTTTGAGGTTGTGTTCATTTGCTTAAGATGTTCTCCAGTTCCATCCATTGCTGCAAGTGACATTATGGCATTTTTTTTATTGCTGAGTAGTATTCCATTGTGTATATGTAACATAATTATCCATTCTTCTGTTGATGGGCACTTTGGGTGGTTCTATATCCTTGATATTGTGAAAAGTACTGCATTGAATATGGAGATGCAAGTATCTCTGTGATATGATGACTCATCTCCCTTTGGGCATATTCCCAGTAGTGGTATAGCTGGGTCATATGGCACTTCTATTTTTAGTTTTCTGATGTATCTCCATATGGATTTCCAAAGTGGTTGAACCAATTTACAGTCCCACCAACAGTGTAAGAGGGTTTCTTTTTCTCCACAACCTTGCCAGCATTTGTTATTGTTTTGTTGATCTTGACCATTCTTACTGGAGTTAGGTGGAATTTCAGTGTTGTTTGGATGTGCATTTCCCTAATGGTTAGGAATATTGGACATTTTTCTCATGTGCTTCATAGCCTTATGAACTTCTTCATTTCAGAACTATTTGTTTAGTTCCTTTGTCCCCTTGTGTATTAGATTATTTGTTGTCTTGGAATTTGCTTTCTTGAGTTCTTTGTAAATTCTAGAAATTAGTCCTCTGTTGGATGTGTAGGATGTGAAGATTTTCTCCCATTCAGTGGGCTCTTCCCAATCAACTCTGTTGATGGTTTCCTTTGCTGTACAGAAGCTTTTTAATTTCATGTAATCCCATTTGTCTATTCTTGGTACAATTTCCTGAGCAATTGGAGTCTTATTAAGGAAATGCTTTCCTATGTTTTTGTGTTGGAGTATGTTGCCTATCTTTTCTTCTAGTAATTTTAAGGTTTTTGGTTTTATGTTGAGGTCTTTTATCCATTTCAAATTAGGTCATGCAGATTGAGAGGTGCAGGTCTGTTTTCATTTTTCTTTCTTTTTTCTTTTTTCTGTGGTACTGGGGGTTGAACCTAGGGCCTCGCACTTGCATGCTCTGCAAGTGCTGGACCACTGAGCTGTACCCTCAGCCCACTTTTTTACTTTTTGAGAAAGGATCTTGCTAAGAAGTTACACAGACTGCCTTTGGTCTCGAACTTGCGATCCTCCTGCCTCTGCCTCTGTTTTCAGTTTTCTGCAGGTGGAAATTCAAGTTTCCCATCACCATTTATTGAAGAGGTTATCTTTTCTTCAAATTGCATTCTTAGCGTCTTTGTCAAAGATCAAATGACTAAAAATGCATGGGTGTATATCTGGGTCTTCAATTCTGTTCCACTGATCTTCAGGCCTATATATATATTTTGCTAGTACAAAGCTGTTTTTGCTACTATAGCCTTGTAGTATAAAATCAGGGATTGTGATCCCACCTGCACTGTTTTTGTAGCTTAAGATTGTTTTTGCTATATATGGTGTTTTTTTGTTTCCACATGAATTTTTGGATTATTTAGAAAAAACACTGTATATAATTGTAACTTGGAATTATAGTATCAAGTTGGTTTCCATAGATGCACAGGTGGAATGTGTTCACCCTTGTTTGCCGAGTGAAAGATAATCTATTACACATGTAGTATAGGAAATATAAGGTGCTTCATATTCTACTGTCTTTTCTGTTTTGAGACTATCAAGGACTTTGTCTTGTGTCTGTATCAGAAAAATCATAAATCAATTCATACTGATCTCTAATCAGCACACTAGAAAATTGATTTGGGGTAGCACTTCACCAAGAGATAACAAGAAATTATTATTGTTAACTCTTAGCCTTATGAGCTAGAGACTGCACAACATGAATCATCATTTTGCTAAGTTCAAACTAAACCAAATGTACAAACTGCCTGAGGGCTAAAATGAGGCATGAACTTTTGGAGATGGATTGATTAAATAAAACTTTAGGTTGAAAACAGAAGTATCAGTATAAGCAGAGTATACTCATTTCCCTATCAAAGATGGACATTAACTGTTGCAAAGGTATCAAACCTGACATTTCTGCTTATTATTGTTCAGGATGATCTAACACCCATGTTTACCTGCAGCACTCAGAGTACAGGTTAAATTTAAAACAAAAAGCTGAATTTTGGGGGACAATATCCAAATCTATGGTTTTATAGGGGGATGAATTATGTGATGGATTTGATTAGTGACAGCCTTGGATATTTGTTAATTATTAGCCTGGAAGCTTCCTTTGGTTTGTAGATAGTTTTGTACTATTTTGTTGAATGCATTTTGTTTCGCCATGGGCTTGAAGGAGTGAGTCTTTCTAGCTTGCTAGTTGGCTAGGAGGAAGTAGACAACATTGAACTTAATTGACAGAGGGATTAATCTCATAGGTTAAGGGGAGAAATTTATATATGTGCATTGCTCAGGAATAATAAAAGATTAATTTAGGGGAAAAATTCAATTTATGATTGAGGTATAAGCTTCCTAAAGAAGAAAAATATGAATAAAGAAAATAAAAGGCTAAATTAATTGGAAATGTAAAAATTTACAGGGTCTCTGATTGTTGAATCAAGCAAAAATAGCTGAGATTTGATCTTCCTTCCTTCCTTCCTTCCTTCCTTCTTTCCTTCCTTCCTTCCTTCCATGGCCCTTGGAGGCTGAACCTGGACCTTCAAGTATGCTTTGCAAGTACTTTACTACTCAGTTGTACTCCAGGCCTCTTTAAACATTTTTTTTTTAAATTCTTGAGACAGGGTCTCACTAAGTTGTACAGACTGCCTCTGGCCATGAATTTGTGATCCTCCTGCCTCTGTCTCCTGAGTTGCTGGGATTATAGGCATGTGCCACTGTGCCTGGCCTGAGATTTTCTTTTCTCATACATCTATGGCACAGAAAGATGAAGATAGTAATGTGAGAAAATTCAAAACATAGCAAGAAAAAAATCACCTTTTGGGAGCATTACAAAATGTGAAACAGTTCTTGGCTGGGTGTTTTTGTTTAACAGAATTTGGTGAAAGGAGTTTGAGTGGCTAGGAAAATCTACTTTCTCCTTGAAAAGCTGATTTTCTCCAGAAGCCCCGAAGTGAAAATTGCTGCTTTCACACTACCCTCTATAGAAATATTAATAAATGCCATTCTGTTGAGTATTAATTAAAATAGTACTTGTTCAATTCCAATTTATCATGTTGAAAAGTGTTCAGATAAAGCTCTCACACTGTCTTCTTGAATCTGTTAATCTCTTTATTGTACATGCAAAAGTATACAAATAAATTGGACTCTGTAGGGGTTGTCACATTCATTTATTCATTCATTCAGCATTTGTTCATTGAACAGTAGGGACTGGGAATACTATGATGTGAAACAGTCTGTTTCCTTGGGAACCTACAGTATAAAGGAGGAAGACAGATGTGTAAACAAAAAACTGTAATAGGATGTTAGAGCCTTGCCCAACACAAGTATGTGGCGAATGAGAACAATTATCAAGGAGTGATTGCAACTTATATTTTTAGGGGGGGTAATTCGGGGGAAGCTGTGGCATTGACAAGCAAGAACTCCAAGGTCAAAAGGTTGTGCTGAATGGAAAAATGGGCATTCTAGGTAAATTAAAGCCCTGAAAGTGTAGACCCTCTGATGGGATAAATGTGACATGCTCCCTTTTGCCTTCTGTGGAGTTGCTTCTTAAAGGGCATATAATTTAAGGAAGTCTTTAAGTTCTGGAATGGATTTGGTCATGGAAAAGAGCAGCAATATTTGCTGATTATGGGGACTTCTCTGGGAGTTTAAATTTTCACTGGGGGTACCACATAACAAATATTTGTGATGTTGGTGAATTTTATTTGCTCAAAAAGAGTGAGGAAAACAGGGTAGGACAGTATTCAGGATGTAAGGGCCAGGCATTCAAGAAGGGTTTGGGCCCTAAATGGTTTGTGAAAGACATTATCGGGACCATATCTCTAAAGGAGAAGCAATTCAAACACCAAACATCCCAATGTTTACCAGTAGGAGATTTAGTTTGTACTGCAAGGGAGTGTGGACTTACCCTCAGAGCAAATACACAATTGTGTGTATTTTATTCTGCTGAAGGCTCTTGAAATCAATTTCTAACCCATAAAATAGAAGTTTTCCAAGCCAAATCCACTATAAAATTTATCTCTGTGGAAAGGCCATAGCCGTTATAGGAGGGCAGGATGGTAGATCAGGAGGCTCCCCTGTTTAAATATTTAAATAGATTTCTATTTGAACAGCTAAATGAAACCAAACTCACTCTCTTTCTCAATAATTAAGAAGAAAATTGCTGAGCTCTCTTTGCCAAATGCTCATGCTATTTCTTCTGTTTCTTGAACATTCTTCGTGTATTCAGTCAGGGGCCTGTGATTCAGTTCCTTTTTGGAATAGCTCAAGCAACATTTAAGCAAGTCCTATTTCTGGGGCAACAGTGGGCCTGACTTCAGTGGCTGCTAAATGAAGAACAGGCTGGCTTAACCATTCACTGCCAGGTAAATGGGGCTGAACCTTGCCTCGTAGGGCTGCCGGGGAGGGGCAGGCAGAAATGTGGCACCAAGACAGCACATTCCTTCCTGTAATTGGCAGCTATAGATTTCTTTTTCTCAGTGGCATTTACACCAGAAGGTACCTCTTTTAAAACAATCCTGCCTAGTGCAAGTAATTTTGACTTTAGGTCTATCTATGATTGACTTCCTTGGCAATGATACCTATGAAATTTTTGCTCTTTATTTCTCATTTTGCTCTTTATTTCCCAAGCAGTTCATGGTTATTTCAGAAAAATCAGAAAATATAGATATATGATCTAAAAGTCAAATTAGAAGTAGCTAAAAAATTGACTACTGATGAAAATCACTAGTATTTTGATATATTCTTGACTTTTCCTACTATGGATATATACATATAAAATATATATTTACAAAATGAGAAACATACCAGATATGCCCATGTGTCAATCTAGCTACATATATGCATATATACACACAGTACGTATATGCTGTTTTAATGTAGTACATTATTAATCTATTTACATGTCAATAAATATAAATATATTTTATAATTTTGTAGAATGGAAGATTGGGGCCACCAATTGAAGATCTTCATTTTCTCTGGGATCATGGAATTCTGGTAGCATAAATATATTTCTTTACTACTATTATGTAGTCTTAGCAAGATCGGTGAAAAGTCAGTTCAAATTAGGAGGCTAATAAAAAGCACACAAATTTTCTAAGCAACTCAGGGTTCCATATAAAATATCTAAGAAGACATTTACCAGTATTTATTTCCTATTTGTAGTCCACCTACCCTTTGCAGATTACAAACTGGAAATTAACATTCTTCACTAGTGACCTTCTATAAATAGTTATGGGCCCATGGCTACCTGCTGCCCAGCATGGTGGGAGGATTAGAACCACCATGTACCAGGGTGTCCAACCTTTTGGCTGCATCAAGTAAAGAGGAATTATCTTGGGCCACACATAAATTATATAATATAGTTCTGGGGTCCTCAACCCCTGGGACCAAGGACCGGTACCAGTGTGAGCGGCAGGGCAGTGAGTGAAGCTTCGTCTGTATTTATACAATAAATATAATGCACTTGAATCACCCAAAAACAACTTCCTTACCTCCATAAGTCCTTGGAAAAATTGTCTTCCATGAAACCTATCCCTGGTACCCAAAAGGTTGGGGACTGCTGATATAGCTAGTGTATATACATAACAAAGGGCTGGGATTTAGCTCATTTGGTAGAGCGCTGTGCTGCAGTCTCTGAGGTCCCAATTTCAATTCCCAGCACCACAAAAATGGGAGAAGGACCTGGCAATCCACTCCCAAGGCAATACCGAAACAGTCAGCCATTGAAAACCCTATGAGGGTCGCTATGAGTTGGATACTGACTCCATGGCACCTAACAACAACAATAACAATAACAACAATAACAACATACATAACAAAGGGGATCAGGAAGAAATGAATGCTAAAAAATTCATGATGTTAAAAGATTTTGTGAGGCCATAGTACTAGTTGTCCTGGCCTGCAGCCTGGAGGTTGGACCTGTTTAAACAGGCCAGTGTTTGCCCTGCATGTACCCGAGATGTGCTTGTTGAGAAAAACATCAGCAGAGGGCAGCGTACTTCCAGGACATGACCCAACCCTGCCACTGGCTGTGAACTATTGGCAGAACTAACACTCCTCTAAATACAAACCATCACACTATCTCACTGGAATATTATTAGTCTTTTCATGAAGTATTTTAAGAATTTGAAATCCTGGCATTAGAAGATGGAGGCAATAGAGCAAAAGTGGAAAATTTATTCCTTTAATAAACTTACACTGACCGTTTTCAATTGCCACACAGTAGAAATATCAATATTGAAGATAAAATCCCTGCCACAGATCAACAGGAGATGAAGACATGCAGTTAAGTGTTTCCAAAATGCAATGACAAATTCATGCTGGATGAATTAATTCTATCTGGATGAACTCAGGAAAGGCCCTCTCAGAGGAGTTACACTGACATTGAGCCTGAAGGATTACAGAGTTCTTGAGGCAGGTGAAGGCAGGGATGCAGGGAATTTCTCCAGGATGGTAGCAAGATGGAAAATTGTGATTAAGATGTTGAGCAGAGGTAGGTGATTTTGCATTCTATTATTCCAAAATTTAAGCCTGAATGTCCAGAACACAGTTCCAAAACAAAATAAGATGGTGTTTGCTAATGGGTTTTGTGCTATTGTTTAGAACAAATGGCTGAAATATAATAAATTTGTTAAATGCAAAATGCATCAGCATCAGTGCTTATCACTACCACTTTCAGGTAAGCTGACTGTTGTCTTTTGGTGGTTTCAGCCAGCTGGTATCTATAGATATATACTGTGATTTCTTTTGACATGCGCAGGAAAAAGGAGGTGAAATGTGTTCATTCTGCATTCTTTATTGTTTCCAGAATTGGTAGCCACTTGTTACCCACTGGTGCTTTCATGAGTGATGTGTTTTCTTGGCCTGCCTATTCTGTATTGTTCACATACTGGTTGAAATTCCCTGATAGTCCATGAGTGCCTTTGGATTTGGATGAAAGTCTGTTTTTCCCACAGTAGCCAGGCAATACAATGTGCATATACAGTGTAACTATAAATAACTGATTTTTATCTAAAAGGCCCACATTCCCTTCTCAGCAAAAAGAAAATTGTGCTAAAGGAAAGGAGGATGATGAGAGCAAGCGGAGGGGCTGAAGCAATCCTAATGCTAGATCTAAGTTGTAGCCCAGAGGAACAATCTCTGAGAGTGTAGAACTTTCTGCTGACTATACCTTTCAGGTTTCCAGCTGTTCAGGACTTTTTCTTAATTAACAAATGTTTGTGAAGAGTGGTTGAGACATTCCATCTGCTAGAACTAATTGTTAGGATTCTTTTATATTAAATCCCTCTCTGTGCAAGTGTGTTAAGTCTGTTTTTTGAAAAGTATTCACAGAAACCGCCCAAAGGAGCTGGAGTGGTTTATGTTCATGGCTCTTATACAGTGTTCTTTTGTCTTTCGTATGTTTTTTGCCTGTCTGTATCAGGAATTAGCTGACAACTAGCCATAAACAAGGTGGCAATAATTGTTGTATTTTGATTGATCTTGTCCTAACCAGATAAAAATCAAGGCTAGAGGATCTTCCTAAATAAGATAGAAAACCCAGAAACCATAAAAAGCAAGACTGATATATTTGACTACTGAATTATTTAGGATAAAACAAACTGCTGTTGCAAAGAACCTTCTCCTTCCAAGCTCCTCAGAGAATAGAAAAGCGTATTGCTATGTTCTGTAACATTTTGTAGGCAAGCCACTGGTGGGCCACTGGTGCATTGTGTGAATTATTATTATTATTATTATTATTAATTTTATTTAATTTTTTTAGGATTCAGGCTTTTTTCAAGGTGAGGAAGGGTGATGTTCCAGCTACCAATTTATTGCCTTATACTCTTCATATTCGTGCTTCAATAGTGTTCTGATAGTGAACTGAATCTTTTCAGGCATCTTCTCCTTACAGTGAACAAGATATTAAGCTTTCATAGTACAGAGTGATAGAGGGATATTGCCAGAGAAAGTGGCTTCTCATGTTATTTCTCTGTGGTGTCCTGTGCTGTCAGATCTCAGAAGCTAAGCAGGGTCAGGTCTGGTTAGTACTTAGATGGAGACCGCCTGGGATCAACAGGTGCTATAGGCTTGGGAAAAGGACCTGGCAACCCACTCCTAAAAATAAATCTGCTATTGAAAACCCTACAAATAGCAGAGAAGCACTGACACTACTGTTTCGCCTGTTGTATGTAGGATCACTAGGAGTTGGACACCGACTTGATGGCACCCAACAACAACATGCTATTTCTGGTGGCTGCACTGAGTGGCAGCAGTATGGGTGTGAGGATGTCTGATAGAATTCAACCCAAGCTGTGCACCCAGAATGAGAAGTTCCTTGGCTACGTACAGTCTTAGTCTGGCCTGGTGATGAATATTCTGTGGTCCAGTTCATGTAAAAATCAGCACCAGAGGGCTTCCTGCATGGTGCTGTGACTCCCCTTGCCTGCCTGGTGCTGTGGTTCCCTCTGCAGACCTGAGCTCCAGGCCCTCACTCCCTCTGCATGCTGAGGCTTCCAGACCACCCATCACTGATGCCTATGCCTGGCTGCACTCTGGAGGGTTGCTCCCTGCATGTCCAGGGACTGCAGACTAGCTTTGATTTGGACAAACAGTGAAATTCTCTACTGTCTAGGGGTCTGAACTCTACTTCTCAACCAGGTCTGAGCCCAGGCCTTGGGGAGGATCCTCTTTCTAAATTTAGCTGGCCTTGTGTGGTCTCTCCCAGTCCTGGGGGGCATTGAGTTTCCTTTTGCAGTCAGTCCTCCATAGCCACAGGTTTTGCATCTGTAGATCCCACCAATCTGGGATCCAAAATACTTGAAAAAAGTTGTATCTTTACTAGACATGTGCAGACTCTTTTGTCATTATTCCATAAACAATAGAGTATAACAAGTATTCACATATCATTTACCTTGTATTAGACATTATAAGTAATCTGGAGATGATTTAAAGTATATGGGAGGATGTGTGTAGATTATATGCAAATACTATGCCATTTTATATAAGGGACTTGACAATCCATGAATTTTGGTATTCACTGGAGATTGTAGAACCAATCCCCTGCAAATACAGAAAGATGACTTATCTTATATTCTCTCATTTATCAGAATTTAACAATTCTTTTTATTATCTCCTCCTACCTAATTTCTGATTAGAGCCTGATTGGTACATATAGTTTTGTCATCTTTTAAAATATTATTTCCTCCATGGTCAAACTGAGCCTAGGTTCTAGCTGGTGGAGGGAAAAAGCCCAGGAAGGGGGCATGACTACTTCTTAAGACCTAAATCTGGGGAGAGGTACTCACTGCTACTGTTTATATTAGAATTTTGTTTTTCTTCAGTGCTGAGGATTGAACTCTGAGTCTTGCACATGCTAGGCAAGCTCTCTACCTCTGAGTCATATCCACAATCTCTTGTTTATATTACATTGTTGAAAGTTACTTCCAGGGATATAAGTAACTGCAAGAGAGCAAGAAACTATAGTCTAGGCATGTGTCAAAGAAGAAAGCAGGATGGGTTTCAGTGGGCAACTGGTAGTGTCTACCACAATTGCAAATTTTTTAAAAAATTGCATGATAGCATATCATGAGAAAAAGGTAAAGAGAGACACAGGAGGAAAATTTGCATCACATATGGTTATTTGTGAGAGTTTGGAGGTGTATTTACCATATGCCAATTAAGGGGCTATATCCTATGAACTGATAACAAAAGCAAAACTTAAGTTAGAAAACTGAAAAGCTGAACAAATAAAATATAGAATAAACAGCATAAGCCTTAAAAACAGAGAAATATAAATTAACTATAAAATACCATTTTCCACCTATCAAATTGTCAAATATTAAGGAGTACCAGTCGCTAGTCAGAGGATGTGTGCTCATTTCTTCTTTATAATAGGGTTATCCATTACTATAATTTTTAAAAGTCTAAACAGGTGCTCTTGAACTCAGGATTCTCACTTTTGGAACTCTATTTTACAGAATAAAAACTCCAGCTCACAAGAAGTTTATTGATGCGTTATTTGTAAAAGCAAAAACCTGAAAGCAACCAGAATGTGCTTCAATATGGAAGTGTACAAAAATGCTTTACTGCATCCATGTGGTATTATTCAGCCAGTAAGAAGGATAAATTTCTCCTATGTTTAGTGATCTAGAGTTATGTCTATGATATATCTAAATCCAGTGAAATTAATTTTCAGAATATAATGTATAAGAAGATTCCATTTGTATATAAGCAAATAACTAAAAATCTCTGTACATGTGTATCTGTATTTCAATAGATTTGTATGAAAAAGGTGTGGGAGAATGCACACAGAGCTGTTATGGGGTAGGAATGAGAAGGGTTGGTGAGGATTATTAATTTAAAATTTTGTTTCACTGCTAATGTCTTTTTTCCTATTTTTGGAAAAGAAAAAAAACCTTGATCCTTTATATGTGAAAAATTTCACATAACCCACCTGCAAACCACCAAGGCCTGCAGAGAAAAAGCCAGTCTGAATTTCATAGTTGTAAAACTATGAAGTGTTTAAAGAACAGTTTCCACTAAATCTGATCCATTGAAGCCCCTGGTCCTTAGGAAGGCAAATCAATACTTGTCTGTCGACCTTAGTAGTTGGGCCAGTTGATGGTGTGGTAAATATATTACTTTGCTGATAAAGAGAAAAAATAAGCACTTCCTCAGAGTATTAGTGAATTAATTGCAGACCTAGGAATGAAACTCTCCATCTTCAGTGCTTTTGGGCCAGTTACACATCGTTTACAAATTCTTTTTATCACAATGTATGTTCCTGAGGATGAATCTGAGGTCATTCAAGGAACACTAAGTTATGAACAGCAAATTTTACAAGTTGGGCAAAGTATATTCCTTTTTTAAAAAAATATTATGGTGGTTGAAGATTTTGGACTAAGGAGATGGATTATTTTGTGAAGCTTTGGGTCATAAGCTGGTGCACAGAATCATCATAAAGCTTCAGACCTTAGTTGGATATTAGGTGTAAGGGAGAGAGAATCTCTAGGGTGTCAGAAGAGGGCAGTTCCAATGCCATTTGATGCTTTGATGAACTACTGATAGATACTGGCAGCTAAAAGTAGGAAAATGTTTCACTGTAGAGGAGCTGGGAGTGGAACTTTCGTTAGAAGGGGTCATGTTGTGGCTTCTGGGATACTGACAGTATTTGATTTCTTGATTTGGTTGGCTGGCTTTTGTTAAAGTATACATTTATGTCTGTTAATTTTACATATGTATATTACAGTTCAAAATTAAAATTGGTTTAAATATAAAGACAGAGGAAGGGAGGAAGGAATGAAAGAACAAAGTTGTTTGTTGTTAGGTGCCATTGGGTCAGATTTGACTCATAGTGACCCTCATGGAATTTTCAATGGCCAATTGCTTCAGGAGTGGATCGCCATGTCCTTCTCCTGGTTTTGTGGTTCTGGAGATTGAATCCAGTTCCTCAGTGCAGAGCAGCAGTCTACCAACTGAACTAAACCCCAGTCCCTGAAAGAAGGAGAGGATAGAAATGCTTGGGGGTTGATAGGCAAACAAGAGCAAAAAAAGATGTAATGGAGCTAAATGTGTTTGAGAGACTGTAATTATAATGATGAACACATGAGGTATGACAGCAGCCCATAGAAAAATGAGGAATTATATTTTTAGCCTAAAATGTGTAATAATACCTGATTATCTACCCTAGCCTTGGTCCTTTAGAAAACAGAGGCCAAGGCACAATCTAACTTGTTAATAGTCAACTGGGTTGTCTGCAATTCTAGGATTGGGAGCAAAGAGAGATGTAGCAGCAGGTGAAAAGAGATGGAAAACACAATGGGGTATGTGAATGAGCTGGCCAGAGGTTTGAAGTGTGAGTGTGGGTGATTACTTGGTCTTATGAAACATTTGCATGGAGGCTACAGAACTACAGTCTCAAATCAAGGAGAGAAAAAAGGGAAAAAATGTGCCAGTTTTCATATTTTAGTAGTCAAAGTTTGCCTCATAGATGTCACCTGCCCTGAATTTCCAACTCATGCCACAGTACCCTTCCAGTCCTGACTTGGGAATGTGGATCCAAATAGTAGAGGCAGCAGCATCTGCACAAGCAAGAGCCCAGGGGAGAGAGCCCATGGAGCATCAACTCAGGCATTCCTTCTAGTGGCTTTCAACTGTGCAAACAGTACAAGATGATCTTGTTGGAGTCAACAGTAGCAATGGGTAGAAAACCTTGGATGAGCAATTCAAGGAGATGGATAAACGGCTCAGTACATTATCGATGTTAAAAAATTAATCTTGCCTTTTTTGGTCAGCCATCCAATGCCTTTTTGTGTGTGTAGCTTGGGGGTGTTGAACCCAGGGTCTTGCACATAACTTGCAAGTGCTCCACCACTGGGCTGTACCCCCTGCAAATGAAAATTTTTCATTTTTCATTTTGAGTCAGGGTCTCAGTTATGCAGGCTGCCTCTGGCCTCAAACTTGTAATCATCCCACCTCAGCCTCTCTAGTCACTGAGATTAGAGGTGTCTACCACCTCACCCAGATGTAGTACCTTTTTTGAGTAATTTGATACATATTCTGAAAATGTAAATTTAATAAATAACAATAATGTAATATAACTTAACCCAGTCTACCCATCTTTCAACTTCCTTCAAAAAGAAAAAAATACATATATATTCCCCCACATGTCTGTTAGCTTGTTGTGCTGTGGGGCCTTGTGTGTTGCTGTGATACTGAAAGCCATGTCATAGTATTTCAGATATCCATAGGGCCACTCATGGTGGACAGATTTCATCTGAGCTTCCAGACTAAGACAGACTAGGGAGAAGGACCTGGGAGCATACTCTTAAAACAATTTGCCATTGAAAACCCTATGAATAGCAGAGAAGCACTGTCAAATATGGTGCTGGAAAATGAGACCGCTAGGCTGGAAGGCATTCAAGAAACAACTAGGGAAAAGTTGCCTTCTCAAAGTAGAGTTAACCTTTATAATGAGAATGTAGTAAAGCCCCTGGGTGGAAGAACTGAAAATGAGAAGAAACATTGGCTGTAACAATGGGCTCAAACATAAAAAGATCATGGACTTGGCACAGTGTCTAGTAGTGTTTCATTCTGTGGTACATGGAATATAAGGTTATCATGAGTTGGATCTGACTCTATGGCACACAACAAATACACACACAAACAATATATATATATATCTATAAAGAAAATGAAAGAAGTGATACTCACCCCTGTCAGGATAACACTTGGCTCGAGGGCAGCAAGGTGTCCAAGTTACCACCCAGAGAGCCATTCTTGATTCCTTTGTTTCCATCACCCCTCTATTCCCAGTGCCAGTCATTTCTATGTTAAATGTCTCTTGAGAACATTCACTTCTCTCCACTTCATCTCTTACCTGGAGTATGGAACAAGTTTCCTACCTTGCATTCTTGCCATTTCCTGGGTATCCAGAATTTTCAAATCTGTGCTATTTATTCTGTATATAGCAAAAAGACATATTTTTCAGCAAGACAGCTCATGTTCCCAGTTTAAAATCTTTCCCAGCTTCTAAGCACCATGGGAAGCTTTGCTTGAAATAGCTCCAACTCTGCAGAGTCCAGCCCTTCACTGCTTCATTTTGTTCTCGTTCCTGCTGTTCTTTGCAGCAACATCTCATGCATCTCCTGACCTCCTTCCAGCTGGAAAGATTTTTTCCTTTAGTTTGTTAAGTGTGTCAAGGGCTTTTCTGATGTAAGGCCTTCTCACTAGTCATTTTAGCAGAAAGAGTTTCTTCCCCTGTTCTTCTAAGGGTGGCTCCTTCTTGTTAGGTAAGGAGCCTAAAGCCCGTAAAACACAATAGACCTTTATTGGGAGAAGCTGCCAGGGCTGTCTCTAGCAAAGGAGAGAGCAGCTGCCAGGGGAGGAAGGCTTGAGGCTTTTATAGGCTCTAGGTGGGAGGGGGAAGTGGTGATTGACATTGGGATAGGTAGGAAGTGGGTGCCAGGAGTGTTCTGATAGGCTGGAAGAGTCAAGTCAAGTTTTCACGGGCTTTTTGGTGAGTCTTTGAGGAATGGGGGACAGGGGTAGAAGAAGGCACCACCTCATAGGGAGGAGCCATTTTGTAACAGGTCCTGCCTAACAGAAACAAAGGCAAGGGGGTACATGACACTCCCTAGAGGCCCTTTTGGAGAATAAGGATCCAGGTCTCCAAGGTAACCAGGATTTGGTGCCCACTTTCTGGGAGAGCAAAGCCCCACCGTGGGGCGAGTGCATGGAGCCATGCTCTGGGAGGCATTGGAAACTCCAGCCCTGTGCTTGCCTAGGGTTCTGTGGGGCGAGAGGTGGTTCTCTGGGAGTCTCCTGGTGGATCTCTCAGAGGGGAGGAAAGTCCTGCACCTGCCTAATACTTCTCATCCCCCAAAATCCCCTTACATGTGAGAGGGGGCTTCTGTGACCACTCTGTCTAAAGTAGTTCCCTTATTTTCTACCATAACATCTTCCCCGCCTTGTTTCAACTATTTATTTGTTGATTTCTTTATTATATTTTTGTTCTATATTCTTATGTGTCAGGAGCCACATATTTTTCAATTGCTTCAGTGCCAAACAGTAGATACTCTTCAATGAAGGAGACTACACATTTACTATAGCATGATCTTTAAACACTCTTCTGTTGATTAGGAACTTATGCATCTACATGAATGTAATGAATGAGAATTTTTCAAATATTTTTATTCAAAAGAGTTTTCAAATGTGGTTAAAATAGTTTTCCAGAGTTCGTACTTTTAACAACTGTAACTAGATAGATGCCTTAGTGCCTTTAATTAAAAATTAACTTATACCTAGAAATTGCTCAATTGGTAGAGTGCTCCTCTGATGCTCTCTGGGGCCCTGGCTTCAATCCCTAGCACCACAAAAATGGAAGAATGATCTGGAAGCCCACTCCCAAAACAATCCCAAAACAATCTGCCAAGGAAAACTCTATGAATAGCAGAGAAGCTCTGCCATAGTGCTGGGTATGGCACAGCGTTGGGTAGGGTTTTGTTCTGTTTGTACATAGGGTTACTATGAGTCAGACCCAACTTGACAGCACCTAACAACAAGAAATTTTAAAATTCCTCTTTTTAAAAAGTCATTGTATTTACAGTGCTTCTTGTTATACATACTGGCTTAATATAATATGTGCCCTTGGGAATTTATACAAGCTTTATTTTCCCTTTTGAACAAGAAAGAAACCTAATTTACGGACCCTCTGCATGTCCTTGATCTGTTTTCCCTTCACTGCTTCCCCACCTTTTGCAGCAGTTGTCTGTCATGGCAGGACAGATGAACTGTGGTCCCTGCTTTGGAAAAGAGTTGGCCTGTGGTCCATCAAAGATGGTGGCTGTCCAGTTTCCCACCATAGCTGCTTTCCAATCATATCAGGGGTCCCAGACCTATGCCCTATTGAGATGTTATCAAGCATCCTTCTGATCTGTCTTTTTCTTTTTCTCCTTTGCCTTCTTCCAACCCCCAGCTCAGTGCTATACAGCTCAGACTGAAATATGAACCACCTCTGAGATTTCTTAAGCAAGAATTTAGCCTCTTTGTGTGGCAGGGAAGAGTTTAGTTTAACTTACCTTAAGCCAGGTTCTCAAACTTGCATTTTCCACCAATGCCCCTCTCTTCTGTCCTAGCTATGTCTGGTGATGTCACCTCTCTCCTTGTAGGCACCAAGGCTGTTATTTTTCATTTTCTCTTTATATCCCATGAAACCAAATATTGTTGCCTCTTCTCCTTTCTTATTTCCTCTAGATGATTTTCGATTGCATTTAATTATTATTATTATTGCTTTGACTACTACAGTAGTTTTCTCATTGGTATTCACTTTTTTCAGCTACTTTTTCTTAAGCGACTCTATTGTTGTTGTTTTTGTTAGGTGCCCTCGGGTCGCATCTGTCTCATAGCGACCCTCATAGGGTTTTCAATGGCTGATTGTTTCGGGACTGCCTTGGGAGTGGGTTGCCACATCCTTCTCCCATTTTTGTGGTGCTGGGAATCGAACTCGGGACCGCAGAGACTTCAGAGTGGTGCTCTACCAACTGAGCTAAATAAGCGACTCTATATATGGTGCCAAATTAATCTTCCTAATCTTTGCTCTGATCAAGTCACATTTTTCCCCCAAGTGAGTCCAATAGCTCTTTATTAATTACAGGTGAAGTCCGAGCTCCTGGCCTCACTTCACTTTCCAGTCTTAGCCCCTCTCTTCGTACACATCATGGCATGGTGAACTGGGCTTCCCAGTGAGTGCTTCCCACACATAGCCTATGTTTTCCATTGCTTCTTTGTCTGCTGGGCTGTTCTTTCCCTCTGCTGTCCTCTCAACTTCTGAAGCCATATTCAGCTGTTAGCTACAGATCCAGTGCTGTTTTGTGACACGTTCTACAATTCCCTCAGTTCATACTACAGTTCTTTCATGTTCCCATTCTCACAGCAACTGTATACATTTCCTAAGGCCACCATGATAGTTTACCACAAACTCTGGGGCTTAAAACAAGAGAAATTTACTTTTTCATGATTTTAGAGGCCAGAAACCCCAAATCAAAGCATGGGCAGGGCCATGTTCTCTCTGAAGGCCCAAAAGGAAGATTTTTCCTTGTCTTCTTACAGCTCTGGCAGTTGTCAACAGTTTCAGTGTTCCTGGGCTGCAGACACGTCAGTCTAATCATGTGACGTCTCCCTGTGTGTCTTCACAGCATCCTCCTGCTGCTTGTATCTGTGTCTTTTCTTCTCATAAGGGCACCAGTCGTTGGGTTAACTCTACCCCAACCCAGAAGAATCTCATCTTAACTTGATTATGTTTGCAAAAACCCTATTTCCAAATTAAGGCCACATCCATTAAGGTACAAAGTTCAGCCTAAAAAATATTTTTGAGGGGGACACAAATGCATAATAGGAGTAATTTAATTCTCCTTCATGATTTAGTCTTGACTTTGGTGATGCAGTTCAGCTTCCAGCTTTTGACAATAACCAGAATTGGCTCTGTGTAGCCTCAAGTATAACTCTTGAGCCTAGAGGGTTTTCTAGCCCCTCCTTGATACGCAATATTGCAGAATTTGACTCACTCCAAGTCATTGTGTAGTGGACACAGCTGGTGGCCTGGCTAGGCTGTGGCATTCTCACCTACCCTCCTCACCAGGGAGTCTCCATGTCCAAGACTTTTAGTAAAGCCAACCCTGACTCTCCCCTCTCTTCCCCTCCCCTTCCTTACTTTCCCTTTCTCACCCCACCTCTCTAACTCTCTTTCTTTCCCCTCCCCTCCTTTTTCTTTCCTCCCTCCATTCTCTTCCCTCCCCTCCTCTTTTTCTCCCCTCTCAAAAACTTTATTCATCTTTGCCAACCAATGTATGTCCTTTTTCTCTTAGTAATCAGTTATCTTCCATATTTTTATACCAAAATATTATAGTTCTGTGCTTGGTGTTCACTGTTCATACGGTTCCAGAACATTCTTCCAGTCATGGTGAAAGTATTCAGACCTCAAGGAAGCCCTTGAAGATATTCAGAGTAGGAAACTCAGGTGGAGGCATGGTATACCACAAAAGACTCCTTGGAGGTACCTACAGTTTATGCAACCGGCTCCTTCAAATATCTTTGCTTTTGAAATGACTCAGGCTAATATCCTGGAATAAAACCTAAGCTGCACAGTTAGGTGGGACTCATAATCAGATATAACATTTTGTTGTTGGTTTATCAACCTTCAAGGACTATTTATGTTTTTTCTTAATTTCAGAAACTTGCTGGGATGGACTGAGTAACAAGGCTACTGTTGAGCACATAGCATCTCCTTCTTACTACAAAAATGCAAAATCTTATTATGTATTCCAGAAGGGTTCTGAAACTGATGTATGCTCATATACAAATATGTGGAAACATTCCAGTAGAAAATGAAAACACGTGAATGATGAAATGAACAGGAAAAATGTCTATATTATAGTAGAATATTGTTGCAAATAACTAAAAATGGGGTTCATAAGTGTAAACAATGTACAAGGTTTGTTTAAATCAGTAGCTTATGTATTTTTTTGTTTTCATTTTCAGAGACAGTTTAACGTCAGTTTAAGCTAGCTTCCTGTTTATGACAAAGACAGGAGTCATTTTACATCTAAGCATGTATTTTTAGCCTCTTCTTTTTGGCATGAATTATTAATATGAAAGTTGCTGTTGATAAAATAAAAGGCAGAGCTAGGAATGGAACATATTAAAGAAAATACTATGTTGCATGCATGATGCAGAATGCTTAAGTAGATGAAATAAAGCTGCTCTTTTGCGAAAAGCTATTCTTCATGAAGCTTAGAGCCAGGAAAAGATCAATGTTTTCTATTTTTAGCACTTTCCATTTTGCTCCTTTAAGAGACAAAGATGCTACACAAGTCCTAATAGAGCAAGACAGTAAATCCAATGTAGTCATTTTGGTTTTCTTTTGCACCTCTCTTGGGCAATTACATTAAAGTGTCCAAATAAAGATGGCTGACATTCATATGTTTGGAAGAGCAGATGACCTTTTTATGTCTATCAGTTAGCTATTCTGAGTAATGGAGTCCCCAGATGTGGCTAATGACCTTTTCAAAGGAGAAGAGAGGAAGACAATAAAGGAGGCAGTGTGGTTATTCGGCTGCTTCTCACTAGAAGAAACGTAGCACACTAAGTTTTGCAGGGATAATGAAATTCATTACGGGTTCACTAGTTTTTTTATTCCTTTGGAAAAACTGATGATGATGATGGATTTAGTTATGATTAAAGAAGTTCTTTTGATTTTCTGGCTAGAATTCAGCAGCCTGGGATCCTAGCCTAAGTACTAGAATTCTGTGATCAATCAACTTTATTCTTCCTCTTCTGGAACTTAAATATTACTCTTAGATTTAGTTAAAATGTTCTTGTACTAATGCTATCAAAGGGATTTGAAAATAACTTTGGAGTTTTGGGATTTAATTTAACTGGGAAATAATAGGATCCAAGACTTTAAAATCTAAGTGAAACTGAACTTTTTATGAAGCATGACTACATCTGAAATATTTTCCTCTTGATCTTATTGAAAATTAAGACACCAAAATTAGAGTTTTCAAAGTAAGAGAGATCATATGTGGTTCTCTTGTCAAAATTCTGATATTATAGATGAAGAGAGAGAAGAAGTGGCTTTCCAAAAGCCACAAGATTTTTTTAGTGGCAGAGACAAGATAGCATATAGTTCTTTTGCTTCTTAGCCTAGTAAGGTCTATGATATTGTTCTTGGATAGAAGTTTGGGATTAGAAACATGTTTCCTAGTGCCCTTATGTAGTAGGTTAGTGGATGCTATAGTGTGCTATCCAGATCCCTCCTTTCTTAGAGCTAAAGCACTCATTTCCCCAATTGCTGCCATTGTTAACTCTTGGATGAGTCTCTTGAACTTGCCTTTGGCTAAGGTCATTCCCCCTTCCTCATGCTGCCTACATCCAAAGACTGGTCCATACAGGGATATAAAAGCTCTGCTTCTTTTCAACACAGGACAATGCTGTAGCTTCAGATTTTTTTGTGGGATTAGCTGAGGCTTCCTTTTACATGGTTACAACATTCATCTTCTTCTTCCCTCCAGTCCTTTCTTCTCTCCTACAAATTTATTGATACTGTGAGCATACCTCAATAGACCTCCCCCATATAAATCTGTACCTCAGAGTGTTCTTTCCATGGGCCTGACTGTGATATCTTTTAGGTTTGAACAGCATCATGCCATGTACAGGAACAATCAATGAAGGTTTTTGAGGCTACATTAGCATTATCATCTAAAATAGTTAATTTGGTACATTATAGAAAGATATCCTCATTAGAATGGGAGAAGGGCCTGGCAATCCACTCCCAAGGCAATCCCGAAATAGTCAGCCATTGAAAACTCTATGAGGGTCTCTATGAGTTGGATACTGACTCGACGGCACCTAACAACAACAACATCCTCATTAGAGATGATCTTTTGTAGTTTTGTCCCTTAAAGTGTGACCCCCACAATATCACTTTAATTATTTAGTGCTGAAAGGAAAGAAATGATAAAAAATGTCATTAACTAAAAGAGTAAAAAGAAGCAAAGGAGAAAAAAGCTGAATAGCCTGTCTTGAATATAAAAACACTTTTACTTTTATACTGATGATAAAAAGAAATATGGCCAGGGCTTAGCTCCGTTGGTAGAGTGCTGTTGTGTACTCTCTGAGGCCCTAGGTTTGACCCCCAGAACTACAATAAAATGGGAGAAGGACCTGGAAACTGACTCCCCAAACAATACTGAAACAAACAGCCATTGAATACTCCAGGAATAGCAGAGAAGCATGACATAGTGCCAGCAAGGCAGTATTAGGGAGTGTTTCATTCTGTTGTACATAGGGTCCCTGTGATTAGACTTGACTCAATGGCACCTAATGACAACACCATTGCCTTATAGCCATACATATCATACTGCTAAGAGCCTATACTGAGAACTCAACACTTAAACACTGATAATTTTTTTAACTTCACAAAATCTTCATTTTATACATATCTATAGAGTCAAGGCAAAAGTGGTTTGATATGATGCATATTCTCATTTGCAAAGCCAACATTGCCTGGTGGGGCTGAATGAATCGAAATCCACCCTGGTTATCTTTGACATTAATATAGAAACCATTGGAGGAGTGGAAAAGAGGGAGGTTTAAAAAATTTCCACTCCTTTTCCTATATAATTTTGCAAAGAAAGTGATAATTGTGTAATGTAGATTTTATTGTGACCAAAGTCACATTAGCAGTGAGCACGGAAGAGCTGAAGCAATTATTTACGTGTTCAGTGCAATAGATTATGTTTATGTGCAAAAGACAAATGAACATGATTATCTGGATACTTGTTTCAATTACTCCCTTTACTGATAGAGATCAAGTCAACTAACTTCCTTTTTTTATTCTGACTTGCTCAGAAGCAGACAATCAGAATAATGGTACTATATTTCCATGACTGTAATTCACTATAGCACAAAATCATGTTAGGGAGGAGAAGGAATAACTATTAGTAAAATGTCTAATGTGAACAGGGAACTGCATAGGTACATTCACAAATTCAACTTGTAATTAGATGAATTCGAACAACTCAATTTTTTTCGTCTGTATTAGTCCATTTTCTATTACTGTAGCAAAATTCTGGAGATAGGTTAAATATTAAAGAGGTTGTTTTGACTTACAATTTTGGATGCTGATCATCCAAGCAGCATAGCTTTGACTTTGGCAAGGGTCTCCTGGCTGCATTATTTCCTGGTAATGTCATCATAAAGGTGTAGTGTATACAAGGAGTAGAGATCATACAACAAGACAAGAAGCCTGAGAGACACTAGAGTTCCATGAGAACTATGAAGATGACTTTGATCCCTTCAGAAGGCATACCCTCAATGACCTAACTATCTCTCACTAGGACTCTACTTCCCAAAGGCCCTACCACTTCTTAACATTGTCACACAGGTGACCAAGCCTCCAACACATGACCCCTTGGGGAACAAGCTGCATCCATACTATAGCATCTCCCAGCTGCACATCCCAGGTGCATATAACATTTCATTTTCAAGAAGATTGTCCATATTGGCTTACTTACCTGCACATGATGTCAGGTGGTGTGTGTGTGTGTGTGTGTGTGTGTGTGTGTGTGTGTGTGTGTGTTACTGGGTAATTGAACCTAGGGCTTCATGCATACTTTGCAAGTGCTCTACTACTGAGCCATATCCCCAGCCCATTTTTTACTTTTTTCCCTTTATTAGTAAATGATGATGGGTACAGAGTAATACAGTATTGGCTTTTTCCATTATGCATCCTATACATCACTTCTGGCAACACTTTCATCAATCCACAAAATTTATGGAGTCTTATGGCTAGTATTTAGTTAAACTCTGATACTTATTTGGGTTATCTTCCCCTATTTTTCCAATATACTCATGAAGTTGTGCTGTTTACATTGAGATCAACCTCTCCCCGTTCATCCCTCCACATTGACCCTTGTCCCCATCCCATGTTCCACAATCTTCACTTCCCTCTGCTAGTTCCCTTTCTCCTTCTTCTCTTTAAATTGTCTTTTCTGCACTGTTTAATTGTGCATTTTATATATCAATTTATGTATAGGATTTTTTCTTCCTTTAGGTATGATTCAGCTTCCACATTTGAGAATATATGGTATTTCTCTTTTTGAGTTTGTATTCGTTCACTTAAGATGATCTTCTCCAATTCCATCCATTTTGCTGCAGATGACATTATTGCGTTTTTTTATTGTGGAGTAGTATTCCATTGTGTATATGTATCATAGTATTTTTTTAATCCACTCTTCTGTTGAACACCTTGGTTGGTTTCATATCCTTGCATTGTGAAAAGTGCTGCATCGAAGATGGAGATCCAGTTGTCTCTGTGGTGTGATGACTCATTTCCCTTTGGGTATATTCCCAGTAGTGCTATACCTGGGTCATATGGCAGTTCTATTTTTAGTTTTCTGAGGTATCTCCATATTTATTTCCAAAGGGGTTGAACCAAATTACAGTCCCACCAACAGTGTAAGAGGGTTCCTTTTTTGCCACAATTGTGCCAGCATTTGTTATTGTTTGTTTTGTTGATCTTGGCTATTCTTACTGGAGTTAGGTGGAATCTCAGAGTTGTTTTGATTTGCATATCCTTGATGGCTAGAAATATTGAACATCTTTTCATGTGCTTCATAGCCTTATGAACTTCTTCATTTGAGAACTGTCTATTCAGTTCCTTTGCCCACTTGTGTGTTGGATTATTTGTTGTCTTAGGAATTATTTTATGAGGACCCAGAAATACACCAATGCATCTATAGCTACCAGATCTTTGACAAAGAGCTAAGCAGGCAAATTGGAGAAAAGATAGCCTCTTCAACAAATGTTGCTGGGAAACTTGGATTTTCACCTGTAGAAAAATGAAAACAGACTCTGCACCTCTCAATCTGCATGAGAGTTAAGTAGGAATGGAAAGACCTCAACAGAAAGCCAGAAACCTTAAAATTACTAGAAGAAAAGATAGGCAACATGCTCCAATATAAGGCATAGGGAAACATTTCCTTAATAAGACTCCAATTGCTCAGGAAATTGCAAAAAGATTAGATAAATGTTATTACATGAAATTGAAAAGCTTCTGTGCAGCAAAGGAAACAACGAACAGAGTTAAGGAAGACCCCATGGAATGGGAGAAAATCTTGGCATCCTACATATCTGATAGAGGATTAATTTCTAGAATTTACAAAGGACCATTTCATACTTTTTGGGACAGAGTCTCAGTAAGTTACTCAGGCTACTTCAGGCCTTGAACTGACAATCCTCCTGTCTCCACCTCCTGAGTCTCTGGGATTATAAACATATACCACTTCATGGAGCTTCTTGCTCATGAGTTTTAATTTGAAAGAAAAAACATTGCTAAAACAAACCTTCCCAAATTGAGTTTCTCTGGCTGCTACTCTGTTTCTTTTGAAGTTCAATAAAAGTCATATGTGGCAGTTGTTCATGTTATTATTCCTAGGTATCTTTAAAACATATTTTATGCTGTTATGAGGGAACTTTTTGTCATCAATTGTAGCCATTATCTCTGATATATAAGAATGCTATTGATATTTGCATATGTATTTTATCTGGCTATTTATTGAACTCTCCCATTAGTTTTATAAAATCTTATTTCTTCCCCTAGCTATATGATATCATTTGCAAATTATAATAGTGTCTAGGTTTACAATAATTTTATATCAACTCTATTCATAACTAATTTTATTTACCAATTTTTTAGAATAGTGTTAAATAATAACAGAGAAAGTATACTTTCTTATTTTATTTATGATTATAACAGGAATGTTCTTACTATTTCACCTTTAAGCATGATGTTACTTTGGTGTTTGGTAAATGTTAGGTTGAGAATTTCTTCCCTTTCATTAATCACTTTTTTTTTTTTTTTTTTTTTTTTGCAGTACTGGGGTTTGAACCCAGGGCCTTGCACCTGCATGTTTTGCAAGTGCTGGACCACTGAGCTGTGCCCCCAGCCCATTTTTTTTTCTTTTTGAGACAGGGTCTTGCTAAGTTACGCAGACTACCTCTGGTCTCGAACTTGCGATCCTCCTGCCTCCACCTCCCAAGCTGCTGGGGTTACAGGCATGTGCCACCGTGCCTGGCAATTTATCACATTTTTAACATTGTACAATGTATGCTATTTCTCTTAGTTTTGGAGTCTTCTACATTTATTGGCAGAGTAGATCTTAAATCTGTGTATTAATATTGCTTTATATTTTCTAAACTCTTTATTAATTTTAGTGTTTTATTTCATTTCCTCTGTATTATTTATTTGGATGTTTTGGATACTATATTTTTATTTTCTGTTTTCTATAAGCAAATCAAAACATTTAATGTTACATTTTCCTCAAAGTTTTATTGTATACCTTAGGTTTTGATAAAATAGTGAATTTATTTTCTTTATTTTCCAAATAATCTAATATTGAGGTTTGAATTTCTTCTTCACTCCAATATTTTTTGGAGACATTAAATTCTTCTAAAGGCTTTTATTCATTTATGCTTTTATTATTATATAGCTTTATTTTATATCCAGAATTCAGTTCAGTTTCTCCTTCTTGTGGGAATTTACTACATTTGTCTTTATGGCTTGTTGGTGTTGTTAGGTGCCATCGAGTCGGTATCCAACTCATAGCGACCCTCATAGGGTTTTCAATGGCTGACTGTTTCGGGATTGCCTTGGGAGTGGATTGCCAGGTCCTTCTCTCGTCTTTGCGGTGCTGGGATTTGAACTCGGGTCCTCAGAGACTGCAGAGCAGCACTCTACCAACTGAGCTAAATCCCAGCCCTCTTTATGGCTTAGGCTATGATAATTTTTTTATAATTGTTTCACTTTCCAAGGCAAATTTATTCTCCAAGGAGGACTGAAATTTTGACACTTGTTCATAAATTCAATCTTATTCATTCCATTTGAACACATCCTTTTCTCTACTTGATCTGGCAGAAGCTGAGAGAGTTAGATAATCTCACAACTGTGTTTTAGTTCCAGTCTTTGTATCAGTTTTAGTCTTTCATATGTTTATTGTAGTTGTATTTTTATTGATAAAATGTTCCTCATTACATTTGATACTTTTTGATTTGTATAATCTGAAATTAATATTTGTTGTGTTTCTTGTTATTTTTTCCTAGCATTTTATCCAAATTTTGTTTTTAACAATCTTAAATTTGTTGTGAGTGAATTTCTTTCAAATATACTTATGTTATATTGTTATTTGATTTTAAACTTATTTTTGAAATAACAGTAATTTGAGATATAATTGTCATGGCATACAATTCTTGAAAATATTATGCTAAGTGAGAGTCTGGTCACAAAATAACACAGATTGCATCATTCTATTTATATGAAATGTTTAGAACAGGTAAATCTATAGGGCCAGAAAAACTGAATTACATTATTTTAAATAACATAAATGATGTCTTTTAAATATAGGATTTTATAGCTTCCTTTTAATTTGTATGCAGTTAAGTTATAGTTTTAGAATACAATGTTGTTGTTGTTAGGTGCTGTCGAGTCGGTATCCTACTCATAGCGACCCTCACAGGGTTTTCAATGGCTGATTGTTTTGGGATTGCCTTGGGAGTGGATTGCCAGGCCGTACAATATGATGGAATAAATAACTTTTAAATAATGCATATATGTTGTTGTTGTTGTTGTTAGGTGCCATCGAGGCAGTATCCAACTCATAGCGACCCTCATAGGGTTTTCAATGGCTGACTGTTTCAGTATTGCCTTGGGAGTGGATTGCCAGGTTCTTCTCCCATTTGTACGGTGCTGGGAATTGAACTCGGGACGGCAGAGACTGCAGAGCGGCGCTCTACCAACTGAGCTAAATCCCAGCCCAATGCATGAATACAGTTTGAAATAACTTATTTTCAAGTTGCCTACCAGTGTGTGTTGGGTCTTCTCTGGGCTGCATAATTAGAAGACCTGCAAAATCATGTGAATTTGGTGAGGAGATTTCCAAGACCCCACATTTCTCCTTTCCAGTTGCCACAACACACTGTATGGATGGAGGATTCTGAGGTTACATTCTATGAAGCTAGATGTTTCCTGAGTGTTCTTTTTTTTAATGTCTTAAAATATTTAAGAGATATCATAACTGGGATACTTGGCTGACATTGCAGAGATCCCTGCTGTAAATGACTGAGAATGATAACTGCATTGGAAAAGGCAAACATATCAGTAGCACTGGCCAGTGCTGTCCCGCTGAATGGAAAGGGTACATCTGTGGCATCACTGATAAGAACAGAATTCCTTCAATGGAGAGGACAGGAAATAAAGCAGCAAGTGATCATGGCTAGCAGCATTTGCATCCTTACTGGGCATTGCAATAGGTTTTTCACTCACAGGCTCCTCATTTGTGGCTTTAAAAAATGTTTGCTGTTGTTAGGTACCATTGAGTTGTGTCTAACTCATAGCAACCCTCATGGGATTTTCAGTGGCTGATTGTTTTGGGATTGCCTAGGGAGTGGGTTGCCACATCCTTCTCCCATTTAAAAAAATGTTAGGAATATTTTATTTGAAGAAAATGAGAGACATGTTCCTGCTGGGAAACTGCCTAAATCTAATGGGGAAATTAGTAAATAAACAGCTGGAAGCTTCCAGACAGTGAATGGTGATATTGTTGGCCAAGTCAAGGAATGCAAAAAGAGACCCACCAACATGGGATATTAGTTAAAATGAGGTTGAAGTAACAGTAGTTCATCATTTATGGCTCTTATTAAGATGTCTGAAAGACACACCTGTTTTTTCAAAGCTACCAAAACATACCTCTTGCCTTTTATTTCTTAAGAGAAAATTGTGATTTGAGTAATTTGAACTTTCTCACTGTTTTGGATATGCATGAAGAAGGAATAGAGAGGTGTTTTTTTTTTTTATTACTAGTGATTCATGTCTAGTTTCCTACTACTGGGATGAAGATATCACTGTAGGTGGTTACCACAATCTATCTGCTGGTAGATTACTAGCTGCCCAGACTAGTTTCTCTATTTCCAACAAACAAAATCCTCTCTCTCTCTCTCTCTCTCTCTCTCTCTCTCTCTCTCTCTCTCTCTCTCTCTGTGCTTGTTTGACAGCTGGCCAATTAAAGTGAGCCTTCCTTATGCCTAGATGAATATATGTGACTGAATTGGAACAATGGGAGAGTAGGTGTTAAGCTTTGAGTGGGACCTTCAGAGTGTCTCTAAGAAATGTCCCTGCTGAGAAGTGTGTCATCTTTGCTTTTCTCCGCATCTTCCTTCCCATTCCTCAGAGGTGTCTGTGACATCTCTTGTTCTGGCAGCTGTGTTTGTCTATGAGATCACCTTGAGAATGGAAGCTATGTTTAGGCTGGAGAACACAAAAAACAAAAGATCCTTGTTTTCCTTTTGATCATGGAAAAGCCATTAATAGTCTTGGAAGTGATATTGTTGAAAGAGAGAAACTCTTATTTAATCTGAGTTTTATTTTTTTCCTATTACTTTTCCTAATCCCAACAGATACCTTTGTATTCTGGCTAAGGTCAAGTTTTAAAACATCAAAAACAAAAAGAGAAAAGGACAGGGTAAACCAGGTATGGTGGCACACACCTCTGATGCCAGCTACTTGGGAGGCTGAGGCAGGAGGATTGCAGGGTTGAGGCCAGAAACAACCTGTGCCACTTATCAAGATCCTGTTTCAAAAAGAAAAAAAAATAGAGAAGGGGTTGGAGGTGCACCTCAATGGTGGAGTGCTTGCCTAGTATGTGTGAGGCTCTGGGTTCAATCCCTAATACTGAAAAAAAAAAAGATGGGATAAATCTGAGGTTGATATTATGTATGATAAAAAGCAAGCTGGAACCAACAGATCTGGAGCTAGAGACTAAAAACTTCTCTAAGTGTACAAGTACAGAGGGAATGTTTAGTGACCCCTCTGTAAATGAGCTGGAGAAATAAAGGGAAGCATAATCTTATCTTTTTCATAATTCCAGCAAAGCTTAGGAGAACATTATCGTACCACAGGTGCCAAAATCTGAGCATCAGCCAGGTGCCGTGGCACACGCCTGTAATCCCAGCGGCTCGGGAGGCGGAGGCAGGAGGATTGCAAGTTCAAGACGAGAGGCAGTCTGCATAACTTAGCAAGACCCTGTCTCAAAAAAAAAAAAAAAAAAAAAGTAAAAAAATGGGCTGGGGTGCAGCTCAGAGGTCCAGAACTTGTAGATCAGGTAAGTGCGAGGTCCTGGGTTCAACCCCCAGTACCGGCAAAAAAAAAAAAAAAAAAAAAAGAAGGTATCATTCTCTGCTGATTGCTATCACAGATTGTCCAGATACTTGTAGCACCTCGTGGTTGTGTCATGAATACACAACTGTTTTTCTTAGACCCAACATTTCCCTAGGATCATATGGCCAGGGTCTGAGTTCAAGAACATGTTCCTGGTGGATTGGATAGGAAGTAATTGATTAAAGATGGGATAAATATGCATGAAGGGAGATGGTTAGAGATGAGTCTTGAGGGTGGAATGTTTCATCTTATCAAAGGATCCCAAATAGTGTTCCTCTAGCTTTCAAGCTGGCCAAGCAGCATAGGTTTTCAGGAAAGATAGTGAGGTGTGACTCCCTTTACTCCCTCAATGTCTTCTAAAGTTGAAGATGTTAGAAGCCATAGGAAGAAATTAGTTGTCTTCAATGAGTCCAGAATGTCCTGTGAGGCAGAGCACGTTATAGATGAAGAAACTGGTGAGGATGGCAAGAAGAAAATAAACCATTTGGGTAGGTTGATCTACCTGAGTCCCATCGTCTCTCATTTGAAACCTCTGAATGTGTTCTTGAATTAAAAGTATCTTCAGATTTTAGAAAGGATAATACTACATGTTATGTGAGGTGTGATTAAAAAAAATGACTGCTGCTGCTGACTGCAGTCTAACAGAGAGGCAGAGATCTTCAATATGGGAAATTCAATATGGCACATTGCACCTTATTAACAGTGTGTGACAAGTTTCAACTATGGTTATTGTCCTGCGACCAAGGTTCATAGTTCTCAGTGGAAACTACCCAGTTCTTGTATGAGCAAAGCTCATCAATCAAGATCCAACATCAAGATAATGTTCATTGTGTTTTTTGACTTTGATGGAATTGTGAGCACTAAGTTTGTGTCCAGGAATACTGCAGTGAAATTTGAGTATTTTAAGAGTTTTAAGAAAAGATGTGCATAGAAAATGGCCTGAGAAATGGGCAAATGGTTTCATCTTTCTTCATGACAATGATCCATGTCACCAATGGCTTCTGGTCTGACAATTTCTGCCAAATAAAAGCATTACAGTGTGTCCTCATTCACCTTATTCACCAGGTCTGACACCATGAGACCTCTGGCTGTTCCCCAAAGTCAAAATGGCCGTGAAAAGTAAATGGTTTGAATCAGTTCAGAGTATTGAGGTAGCCATGACAGTGCAACTAAAGACATTCATGAAAGGAGGCTTCCAGGGCTGCTTCAGAACATGGGAAGAATGATGGGAGAAGTGTGTTTAGAGCCAGGGTTGGTATTTTGAGGGGTATTAATGGCAATGTGTCTTTGATTGTAATAAACTTTTGAAAATTTAAACATATTTTTAAATCACACCTCATATAACAGAGTGAGGTATGTGACCATAAGCTGTAATCCAAATTACTGATATTTATGGAGCAACATGATGAATATTAACATTTAGAGAATCAAGAAAACTGTTAATAGCCTTGCCTCAGTTCACTTCCCCACCAACTGATTTATAAGAAAAAGTTTCTGTTCTCAGAGTTCCTTTGATGTCAACATTGTGGATAAGGGGCTGTAGACCATAACTGCTGGGGGTTAGCTCAGTTGATAGAGTGCTTGCTCTGCGTGCACTGAGGCCTTGGATTTGATCCTCAGCACTGCAGAAATGGGAGAAGGACCTGGTAGCCCACTGAAACAATTGGCCATTGAAAACACTATGGATAGCAGAGAAGCACTGACAGTGCAGGACGTGGCACAGTATAGGAGAGTGTTTCATTCTTTTGTGCGTAGTCGGACCCAACTCCATGACACCTAAAGATAACAACAACAACAACAACAGACCATAACTACTAGGGAGTTATGTCCACATGAGGATGAAAGTCTGAGCTGAAGTTTTTATATACACACTATTATCCTGTCTACTGGAAAACTTGTCTTTACCAGTAGCTGCTTTGGAAGGACTAACATCCCCTTATAAATATGAGGCTTATTATACCATGCAACAATTATTTTCTCCATGTCAATAATCTTAAATTCTTAACTTTTATTTGTGTATCTTAAAATATTAGACTCCTTAGTGTTTTATAAGAGCTAGCATTTCTGAGAATGTCTACTCTCTTTATACATCAATGACAGCTTAACTGAGTAGCATAAAATTGTTTTCCCTCTCTTAAAATGTTGTAGACATTTTTCTCATGTCTTTATTTGCATATATTATTGTCTATTTATCTGTAGTTAACTGTTATTTTTTACCTAAATGCTTGTTGGATACTTTATTGCAATTTTAAAAATTTGCCAAGATGTATGTATTTATTAACTTTACTTGGAGCATGACAAAATCTTTAGACATGTATACATTTCAGCTAAATTGTTTTTTCCTTGATGGGTTGTTTGCTTTGATTTCCTCTTAGGGCTTATCCATAGTTCTTAGTTTGGAGTTTTGGTCTCCATCTTCTAGATCTAACATGCCAGCATTGTTTCTACCTACTTATCCCTATCCTTTGTCTTATGGAAGAATTTTCAGTTTTGTATTTCATATCACTAATATATTTTTCTTCAGGGTAAATTCTGCCCTGATGCACACTAAACTCCCATTGCCTTATTCGTTTTCTTACTTCATATGTACATTTTCCTTTAGTATTTGGGTTTAAAATTTTTTTCCTTTAATCTCATTTATTTTTGTATATCCTTTTCTTGTGACTTTCAGGTCCTACATCCTATTGTCAGAGTTTTCTAGAATATTAATTTGATTTCTATAGCAAATAATTTTCAGAAGACTGTTCTTTCATTCCACCTTTAAGATCATATATATTTTTTCAAGTTAAAAAAATGGATTGCGTGTTGCTTTTGTTGTTTTCCTTTTAGTTTCTATCAGCTCCTTAGATTGATGTGTCAATCAAAGCCTCTTCTCTTATTTATATTGTGAAGGCAAGTTGATGCATTTAGCCTGGTTCTCACTGGTGATGTATTTATCTGGAGCAGTCCTGTGGCATGTAACTGTGATCTTCTGCTAGCTCAGTGTATATTTCTCTGACACCTTGAGGTAATAGGCCATGCAAAAACTGCAGCTTTTCCCTTGCACAGTTACCAGTACTGTTTCTTCCTTGCTTAACTTGCAAAAGCTTATTTGTGAAAAATATTTTTTAAGTGTAGATACTTCCTGGCAGTTCAAATCCTCTGCATGTGGGATATGATACATAGAGGAGGAGGTAAGAGTAGAGGTTACAAGTATGTGGGCAGTTCATTAGAATGAGCCCTTTTATCCATGGGTCAGCTGTCCATCTTGCAGTTCAGTTTGTATGATGGTCTCTGAGTCAGGAGCACATAGTGAGGAGAGGCAGTATGTCAGTTTTCTTTCAGGTACAATTGGGGCTGTTTTTCACAAAGTAAAAAATGGGCTATTCACTCATCATTTTATTTTTTTCCCTCTCAGTGTTTCTCGGACTAGTAATTGATGAGCCCCTTGTTAAAGCACTGAGTCCCCATAGGTCCCCAGAATTGACTTAAAAAGGCTTTTATAATGTTTCTTAAAATGTACAAGCCTAAAGCGAGGGATAAACTTGTAACTCTTATACTACTACAAAACCAAAAGAAATGAGCAGATTAAATATAATTCCTGCCCAGAAAAATCAATAAATTAAAATTAATCTAATATAGTTCATGATGCTCTTTTGCTGAAACTAAATTGTTACAAACAGTATGGATGTGCTGACTTCTTATGTGTGGATGCTATTGATGTCAGCACATTTGCACTGCTATGTGCCATATGGAAATACAAGGCGATATATTTGAAAACATTTGTTATGATGAGCTTTTCATGGACGTTGGGTTTTTAAAATAAGACGTAATTGATTTCAGCTTATGAATGAACATGTTTCTTTACAGCTAGATTTTTCTCCTTTTTAAAAAAGTAAAAAGAAATGGCAGCAATACCTCAAATTTACATAGTGAATATACTTTGGCTCAAAATGAGTCAAACAGTAATTCAACAGGACCTGCAGATGCAAACAATCAGATTTATTGAATTTATCCTCTTTACCTGAGTCAGTAGAAGGCAGTAGACACCCTTTCCTCTGTTTGGGTTTTAGAAGAAAATAGGCTGTGACATAGAGCTATCAGTGAGAAGCTAGTTCTGTTCTAACAGACCAGAGTGTATGCATGCATGTGTTCATGTGGGGGTGTGTTCCCAGTTCCCATCATGGGACTGCTGTGGGCATCAGGATGGTATCTTATGTCTGTACTGTTAATGGAAAAAAATAGTAACTCAAGCCCTATCAGGCCATGATCTGAGAGGGGAAACGTGCACACAGCTGTAAACCTCTCCTAATTTTAAGACCCACAGTGGAATTTGTAGGATGGGTCCATGCATGATATTTCATTTTCTTCCCTTTGTTCGCATCCCCAATATATGGAACCTTTTCCACTTTTGTTTTAAGTATACAATGTTTGAGTCCTTAATTAAGTTAAACCATGCACATGGTCTATAGGGAACTGCAATAGTTGTGAAAACACTGAATTTATTTGATAGAAGTCTTTTAGAAGCATATAGTACTAGGAAATGAGTGGCTACCACAGAACTATCACAGTGTAAATTCAATATCTTTAGGACTTTTTTTTTTGCCAGTGTGATTATACTTACACTGACTTCCAGATCATTCAAGATCCTACTCTGAGAAATACTGAATTAGTTCAATCTGCTTCAGTACATATTATATCTAGATTTCAAAATCATTTTTTTCATTCACTTAATCAGTATTTATTTGCTGTGGCTGGGCTAAGTATGATTTTTAAATGTGGGGGATATAGCATGGAATCAAACTGCACTCCCTAATGGAGCTTATAGTCTAAGCAATAAACAAGTATGATATAATTTCAGACATGAATAATCTGAGGAAAAGTAAAACAGTATCAATATTAGAGGATGTGGTTAAGAGAGTTCTTTTTGAGGAGATTGTCTGCCAGTCTTACTTTTTGGGAAAAGTATGCAAGTTCAGATTTTTTAAAACAATGGAGGGTTTCAACAATGGAGGAGTTAGATCTGCTAGGACATGGAATGGGAAATAGCTGCACTCATCTGCATGGTTTATGTTCATACTTTCTCTGTTTATGTCTTTAATGATAAAAGATATGAACATTATTGATAACTCAATCATATACTGTGATAGTAACAGTTTAAATATAGGAACTCAAAGATTCTGAATTTACTTGTGTTCTTTGTTGGACTATACCTTCTGATTTTCTTCATTTCTCTTTTTTCATTAGTATCATTAAAGAAATCAGAACGATTTCTTTTTCAAGTTAAACACTTATTTTCCTCTCTTCTTTGATCTTCCTTTTGGACCATTGCAGAGTGGATATAGTGCAATGAAATATGGCAGATCTTAAGAGCCCATGCCTTGCAATGTGATCCCATGAAGAGCTCTTGGCAGAGGAAGAGAGTTTTCATGGGGTTAAGGATATGACAAATGTTTTTTCCTATATGTAGGAGATATTTTATTTCTACCCCTTCTAAAAGGTAACTCAGAGTTATGAAGGTATTTTCAATTTTTAGCAAAATGTCTGTCTCCAACTCAAATATTTTATGAGTTTTTAGGATACTGGCAGATAAAATAGATGTTTTGGGAAAATTGCATTTTATGATGGTGATAGAACTTATGATATGGGATTTTCGAGATTCATGATTTTGAATTTTTGTACTATGTAGCATAAGTACATGGACCCCATAGTAGTGGGCTGTTCTCATTTATTTCTAGTATCCTCCTTAAATCTTAGCACTGCCTTTTCAATTCTTCTGATTACCACACATCAATCTTTTCTATTGCCTTGTAGTTTGTGCATGACCAATCCTTCTTATGGTTATGAATTTTCTATTTTCTGAGATTTCTAGAAAATAATCCTCACAAGAGGACAGGGTCTTCTGTAACTTCTGTGTGCTATAATTATCCTTTCCATTTAGAGGGAAGAGGTAGAAATTGGGCCATAGAGTGGAATGAAAAACTTTTCTTCTAGTCTTATGCTCAGGTATTTTTTTTTTAAAGTCTTTATTTGTTAAAGATCTATACAATACTTTTCCATGGAGATAAGAAATTTTCTACAGAGATAAGATGTATAGGAGGGGTCTGGGTTTAGCTCAGTTTGTAGAGTGCCAATCTGTGCTCTTTGGGACCCTGGGTTCGATCTTCAGCACCACAAGAATGAGAGTTCATGGCAGCCCACTCCCAAAACAATCCTGAAACAATCAGCCATTGAAAACCCTATGAGGGTTGCTATGAGTCAGACCCAACTTGATGGCAACTAACAAGAAGGAGATGCAAAGGATGTAGTTCTTAAAATTCACTAATAAAAATGATGCATTTTGGTATTAGATTCTTTCATGATGTGATGGTAAAGGATGGGAGGAGCAGGTTATGAGAAATAAAATGGAAATAATTGGAAAGTTGAATCAGACTATTGAATGTTAGTATTTTGCTCAAAATTGAATCTTAGATTACTGCTTCTAATAATGATAGAATGGCTTGCATAGGGTTAATTCCATAGTTACTAAACTGAAAAATGTATGAAAAAAACATGTGTGAGAGAGAGAAAGAGAGAGAGTGAAACACACACACACACACACAGAGAGAAAGAGAGAGAAAGAGAGAGAGAGAATGAATAAAATGATACCAAGAAAGAGAGGATATCACTGAAGCTATTTCATTCATCAAAAGGATACTAAGAGAATGTAATAAACAATTTGGTTTAGTGGAGTGCACCCTATACCTTCTGAGAATGAGACATGGAGGATAATTTATTTTCTGAAAACTTACATATTTTAAAATGTCTTATTCAGTGCCAAACTTGATAGTTTGGCTGGGTATAGAATACTAAGTTGGACATAATTTCCCAACATATTTGAAGACATTGCTTCATTATCTAGTTTCTAGTATTGTTGACAAGTGTGATGCTGCTATGATCCTGAAATTTTGTATATAACCTTTTAATCTGTACACTATTACATAAATAAATTACAAAATGATGCTCCTTGGCCCCACTTGTAGCTGTACCACTGTGGCGTCTGATCCTGGAAGTTAAGCAGAGTTGTTCATTAGTACTTGGTTGGGAGACTTTGTGGGAACACCAGGTGCTGTAGACTTGGGAGAAGGATTTGGAAACTCCCCTCCACAAAAAAGAAAAAAAAAAAAAAAGAAAAAAAAAAGAAAAAAACAGAAAAAGAAAAAAGTAATCAGCCATTGAAAACTCTATGAATAGCAGAGAAGCACTAACAATACTGTTTTGTCTGTTGTATGTAGGGTCGCTATGAGTTGGACACTGACTTGATATCACCTAACAACAGCAAATCCTTGGAACCAGTGTTTATTTGCAGCTTGAAAACCCATATTGTTTGATTTTGGGAATTATCTTTGTTCTTTGATAGTTTTTGCTCCTGTTCTTTTCATACATAATTCCTAGTGATCTTCCTATTGTTCATGTATTTCTTTTCAAAACTTTTGGAAGAAATACTCAAACAAAAAAATTAACTTCATCTCTTTTGTTAAAAAATTTTAAAAAATCTTCTTTAAAATTTTGTTGTTGTTGTTGTTAGGAGCCATTGAGTCGAGTCCAACTCATAGCGACCCTATGTACAGCAGATCGAAACACTTGCCGATTCTGTGCCAGGCAAACAATCTTATTTATGTTTAAGCCCATTGTTGCAGACACTGTGTCAATCCATCTGGTGGAGGGTTTTCCTCTTTTGCGTTGACCTGCCACTCTTCCAAACATGATGTCCTTCTCCAGGGATTGTTCTC
>VMDO01019465.1:0-39633 GCA_007922755.1 Pedetes capensis | reverse complement strand
ATGTGGTATGATTGAATGAATTTTATTCTTGAACAAACTCTTTTTGAAATTGGTTTGTTTGATCTTGCCTCAGCTGTTTTTCTAAGCTGCTTAGTAGCAAAGTATTGGTTCACTTTCCTTTAACATTTTATATTTTATAACAAAAAGTTTTATTTCCATTGTAAATGAAAACCTATTGTACAAAAAAGCAAGCTTTGGGCCACTTTGAAATAATGTGAGCTCTGTCATTAACTTATTATTATTATTGGCTGAGGGCAGCAACTGTGCCAAGGGTTTAAGTTTTATATGAAAAATAGTCCAGAGACAGGACGTGTTTCACTGTGTCATTTCCCCCCTTATTTCTGCAGCTATTTTCCTTAAGAAAATAGTGAGAACTCACAACCAACCAGGAAAACCAAGAGACTGACTCTCCTCCATCTATCAGGACTCGCCTGTAGCAAAAGGAGTAGATCAGTATAAGGGTACAGGAAAAGGAGACATGCTGGGTGTTGCCAGTCTTGCTTTGATCCTTTTCTCCCATTTGATTTGGAATCTAATGGATTGATGTGGGGTTAGGATGCTTCTGATTGCTTTCAGTTATCCTAGAATAAGATATTAAGTTATCATTAAAGAAATTAGATCCTATGAATAAGTGGAAATGTTTTAATTTAAGAAAAATTTTCCATGGTTTTTGACAGCCAAGATGAAAATAATGCATATAAGCAAGGCATAAAGGCTACACACTCAAAGCTATTTATAGAAAATATTCCACAAACTGAGTTTTATAATAGAGCCAGTAATTTTTTTACCACTTTATATGATGGATTCACCATGCCATGATATAAATCTGGTCATGTTATAGTTTATTTTATATACTTTTAAAAGTAAAATTCTGTTAAGTAATATTTTCATGAAAATTATTATTACTTTGGTAAGTTTTTAGACTTATAAATCACAAATAGTAACCTTTTAGGACAGAGATAATAAATAGGGTTTAAACATTAAGAATTGATATTATTTACCAGGAGAAACATTCTATTCTGATTTGCACTTCATTTTTGAGAATTATTTTTATTTTAGTTTGTTGTTATAGTTGCAAGAATATTATCTTCTAGTAAGGCTTTCAGATATAGTACTAAACTATAGATCCTTTTGTATATGCGTTTCCAACTTCAATATTTATTAAAATGTTATGAACAGAGATAGGAGGATAGTGGCATACCTGGGTAAATCTTCTCTTCATTTTTCATGCCACGTTACAGATTTCATTTGTTTTATTATCTGGTTTTATAAAGGATTTAAGTATTTGAAAAGATGTGGGACCATGTCCTAATGGAGATTTCAGTGTTTGTTTATAAGAAAAAGAAATATCATTTGTTGCTGGGCATGGAGGCGCATGACTTTAATCCTAGTGACTCAGGAGGCATAGGCAGGAGGATTGCAAGTTTGAGGCCTGCATAACTTAGTTCAAAATAAAAGGTAAAAAATGGACTATGGATACGGCCTAGTGGTTGAGCATTTGCATAAAGCATACATGAGGACCTGGGTTCAACTCCCCAGTACCACAAAATAAATAAATAAGTAAATAAACAAACAGTAAGGCAACTTCAGAAATTTGGCTTTGGAGTTTTTCCATATAGGTATACTAGCAGTTTTCAAGCCTGCAGCCATAGCCCTGTGGCATCCGATCCGGTCAGATCTTGGAAGCTAAGCAAGGTTAGGCCTGGTTAGTACCTGGATGGGAGACCGCCTGGGAACACCAGGTGCTGTAGGTTTGGGAGAAGGACCTGGCAACCCCCTCCCAAAAATCAATCTGCCATTGAAAACCCTATGAATAGCAGAGAAGCACTGACAATAGTGTTTCCCCTGTTGTACAGAGGGTCGCAATGAGTCGGACACCGACTTGACGGCACCTAACAACAACAACAACAAGCAGTTTTCAAACAACACAGCAGAAATTTATAGTACTTTCCCAAATGGTTATTGTTAAACAATAATTGGAAGCTGTAGCAAATAAAACAATATTTTCCATAAAGTAAGAATTTAGTCAACATTGGTTAAACTGATGAACATTTTACTTTTACATGATATCAAAATGCTATTCTTATTCAGGGAAAAAACACACAAACTGTAACACATGTTATGCAAAAGAAAGCTACTCTTTCAAAATGTTTTGATTTATAACTTGTAGAAAAGTTAACTATAAAAATGTATTTTTAAAGTTAGAAAGTTTCTGAGCTAGGTAGTTCAAAAGTGAGTCATTTTTCTTAACCAATCTTATCACATTCCAAGGTGAAAAAGCAAATTTAGTCAAGTTGTTGCTCATTTTGGAGTCTCCTGTCATCATTAGTTTATTACATTGGTAAAGAATAAATGGCGATGAAAGTAAGAGAATAATTGCTGCTCTCTTGTTGCTAAGACTTATGGACACCCTCGATTCTCCAGGAGAATAGGCTCAAAACAACCAGCTTGATACACTTACTGAGTGTAGCTCGTGTTCATCCTAATTGAGTCCATTTTATTTATTAGCTAAAACTAGTGTTTACTGTTTTAAGATTGTGTGTAGCCATCTTATTTGTATTGTTTACTTGGGCATTATAAACTTAATGGCAGATTTGTTAAATATTTATGTTATTGTTTATTCTTTTAAAGAGATTTTCCAAAGTTACAGGTGGCTGGCTTATCTCCAAATATCTCGTCAAGGTACTCTTGCTCGTGATGTCTCCTGCCACTGAGCTGCATTGGGAGCACGAATTGACTTACTGGGGAGGGCTGTATCAGTTAAGTGAACTCTTGTGGTATGTTGCGTGGGTTTTGCAAAGCTTTGAGTTGTTTTTAATTTAGAGAGCACAAGTATTCTTATGCTAAATTTTAAAAATAAAAATCTTGTTCTAAACCTACACAATATAATATTTTTCTTCCTCTTTCATATGACCCTTTATATTTCTATTAAGTTCCCTGGCTTTATCACTATATTATGCATGCATATCATGCATATCAGTGCTATTTACATTTTATTATAACTTTCAGTGATAAAAGGTTTATTTTATTAATTTTGTAAGTGCTGTATAATATTACTTGATTACATATAAACCTAGGGGTTTAGGGAAGCTGTGCGACTTTTCTAGTTACTAAAAACAGAACGATGCTATCAGCAATAACATTTTGCCATTCTTAAACAAATTGTTGTTAGGTGTTATGAGTCAAGCAACCCTATGTACAATAGGTGACACACTATTGTCAGTGCTTCTCTGCTAGTCATGGGGTTTTCAATGGCAGATTGATTTTTGGGAGTGGGTTGCCGGGTCCATCTCCCAAGCCTACCGCACCTGGTGTTCCCAGGCAGTCTCTCATTGAAGTACTAACCAGGCCTGACCCTGCTTAGCTTCCGAGATCTGACAGGATCAGATGCCACAGTGGTATAGCTGCAGGCTTGAACTGATTAGTGGGAATAAATTTCTTAGTTTCCTTTCTCCCAAGTAGAATGAATACCTTTATCTATAATTTTTATTAATACCTACTTTATGCAAAACATTGCCAGAGCTCTGTACTGATGATGTAGCTGTTCATTATATTTTTAATTAGAAAAGAAATTGTTGTTGTTAGGTGCCGTCGAGTCGGTATCCTACTCCTAGTGACCCTCACAGGGTTTTCAGTGGCTGACTGTTTCGGGATTGCCTTGGGAGTGGATTACCAAGCCCTTCTCCCAGTTTTGCAGTGCTGGGAATTGAACTTGGGACCTCAGAGACTGCAGCGTAGCGCTCTACCAACTGAGCTAAATCCCAGCCCTAGAAAAGAAATAGTCATTTTTAAAGATTAGAGTAGCACAAAGGATAAAACATAAAAAACAAAAGCCTTCTTATTTCCTTTATCTAAATTCCCACATGTAATCATTTTAAACAATTATTTTTGTCTTATGTTCTGTATGTAGAGCCTTAATTGCTACTGACACAAGTTGTGCTTTATGTCTTCAGGGCCACACACACATGTAGCTCTGTATGGACTTGAGTTTTCAGTATTCTAATTCAGTCTGTCAGTGTTTTTTATTTGTTTGTTTTGAGATGGAATCTCCCTCTATTATTTACATAGCTCAGCATTACTACAAAAATGGATAAAGGAAGTCACTTAACAGATTATATTTTACATTGCATTATTAAAAGATGATATGTCATTAGCCACTGTTTAGTAGAGAATTACTTTAGAAAATTTAGTTCTTGTTCTTAGAAGATTGTATTTTATTTTGGCCATAAAATGAGATATAAGCAAAACACAGACACATTGAAGGATGTGGATGTATCCTCACTTAAAGAATATTGTTGTTGTTAGGTGCAGTCGAGTCGGTTTCCGACTCATAGTGACCCTCTGTACAACAGGGAAAACACTATTGTCAGTGCTTCTCTGCTGTTCATAGGGTTTTCAATGGCAGATTGATTTTTGGGAGGGGGTTTCCAGGTCCTTCTCCCAAGCCTACAGCTTCTGGTGTTCCCAGGAGGTCTCCCATCCAGGTACTAACCAGGCCCGACCCTGCTTAGCTTCCGAGATCTGACGGGATCGGATGCCACAGGGCTACTGCTGCAGGCTAAAGAATATAGAAGAGTAATTTTAGCATAACTTTGGTTCTTAGAGATCATAGGCCATTTTTAGATGCTGAAAATGAGGTAATTTAGTGGGAAAGACATCGTGTAGCTGGTCCATAGCACATTGTCTTTTAGTCTAAAAACTTTTCACTTTATATCTGTACCTAAAATGAATGAGAATTGGATTGATGGGATGGGAATATGTTTTGAAAAGCATGTTTAGCTTTGTCATTGGTAAGTAATGACAACTTCCAAGAGTACTTGTAATTGAAAACATACATCTATCTTCATTGAGAGCTTTAAAAAGAGAATTCTGTTAAGGACAGCATGTTGCTTCCTTGGAATAAAATTTCTCCAAGGTATACATTAGTCATTGACTTGCTATTTAATTTGCATTTGTGGTTATTTTTAAAGAAAATTAAAATATCTTCAGGATGGTTTTTTATTCAGTGTTTATTTTTAAAGTCATTTACAATTATCTTGTAGCTTTGTTTTCTAATCTTCCTCTTGAGTAGAGAGGTAGAGTTTCACTAGCAGTTAATCTATGTTAATGTAAAAGTGATATTTAAATAACATCTGAAATTATCAATTTGACATTTCTATTATTCTTAATTAAATTCATCTTTAAATTAGTATTTTAATTACACATGGTATTGGCAGAGTGATAATTTAGTTGATATGTCCATTGTGCAACTATCAAATGAGGATTACTTACACTTACATCCCCTTAAGCATTTTACTGAACAAAATAAACCAAAAAAAGGGGAAATTTTGATTAATATGTGATGATGTCATATGCAATCATGGGTTATACCATGGTATTTTCAGCTGCATCATATGGTTGTGAAAGCTGGACATTGAACAAAGGAGAAAGGAGAATTGATGCTTTTGAATTGTGGCCTGGAGACAATATTGAATATACTATGGGCTGCCAAAAGAACCAGCAGATCTGTCCTAGAAGAAGTGCAACCAGGGTGCTCCTTGGCAGCCAGGATGGCTAGACTCTATCTTATGTATTTTGGACATGTAGTCAGCAGGGACCAAAAAAAGGAAAACCTTCCACTAGATGGCTTGACAGAGTGTCTGCAACTGTGGGCTTAAACATAAATAAGATCATGTGCCTGGCACAGAAATGCAGAGTGTTTTGATCTGCTGGACAGAGGGTCACTATGAGCCAGATCTGACTCGACAGCACCTAACAACAACAAAGAGGTAGAAATTATTTAAATAAAATTTGAGGATGTGTGACAGTTTACATGAGAGCTTGTTTGAAGGCTAACATGGGACTCCACCTTCTCTTAAAGCAGATCCTTTTGAATGTAAAAAGTTCAGTGTGTTAAATCAAGAACCTCACTTTGGAAATGTGTGCACATGGACCATCGGGAGACAGACACTCACATTGCTTTTGTTGAATTGATAAAAGTATTGTGAAGATACTACTCATTTATTTGTTGTTGTTGTTGTTAGGTTCCATTGAATTAGGTCCAACTCATAGTTACTCTCACATGGTTTTCAGGGGCTGTTTCAGTATTGTTTATGGGAGTGGACTGCCACATCCTTCTCCCGTACAGGTTTATTAAAGCCTGTGCAAATCAGTGATGAAATGCCATCCTCTGAATTAATTTCTCAGTTTGTAATCTGGGATACTTTTCCATTATCTTTTGAGTAAAAGTCTTTATGGCTACTGCAGGCTAGCAAATACCCATAGCAGCAGGCCCAAGAGTTTAGTACTCACTCTTCTGTTCACCCCAGGTATAGATTTCTAATTTTCCTTTGTTTCCTCTCTTCTAAGATTGGGCTTTGTGATTTTTGGGGGGTTTTAACAGCTCTTCTTTAAAATTTACACATTATTTTCTTCAGGCATATGAAACTCATGAGAAGGTGTAAAGCTGCATTGGAGAACAGCAAATCATGCCCTAGCTGGGTGTGGTGGAATGCACCTGTAATCTCAGGAATGGGGAGGCTGAGGCAGGAGGATTACAGACTGAGGCCAGGCTGGACTACATAGTGAGATTCAGGCCAGCCTCAACTACATGGCACAACCTTCTCTCAAACAACAACATCAGCAACAACAAAGCAATTTATGCCCTGTGCAAAGGTGCTAGACTCTTGGAAATTCTTTTTGGTCATGGACAGTTTATGCTTCACCTTTCTTGGTTATCTGACTGGGTTACCACTATAGGTGGTTGCCATTACTAATAGTGTTGTCTTTTCCTTGCCTACTTCTCTCTCTGTTGCCCATACTGTCTTTTTAGAGAGATTTAACGTCGATATAGAATTCTTGTGGTACTGTCTTGTCTGCCATTGTATAGTTTTCCTTTTTTTTTTTTTTTCAGTACCCAGGAACTCATGCATCCTTTGCAAGGACTGAGTTGCCCACCCCCCAGCCCATTTTTTATTTTTTATTTTGAGATAGGGTCTCGCTAAGTTATGTAGGCTACTTCTGGCCTTGAACCTGTAATCCTTCTGCCTCCACCTCCCAAATTGTGGGATTACAGGCATGAACCACTGCTCCCATCCCTAGTTTTCCATTGCTTGAGAGAAGTCTGACAGCTATAATTCTCATCTTGAAGTTTTAGAATGATCTCAAATAATAGAAAATAAGTAAATTAGTTTAGATTAGAAACATTTTGAGGAAGTTAAGTTTTGAATGGTTGGTATGGGAAAAGATTGATTAGGAAATGAATTTAAAAAAATTCTCCAGGTTCTAAGCCAATAATGGAAAAATAACTTTGCATATCATTCCTACTTCATTTTGTAGTGTAAGGGGAGCTCAGTTCCCTTAACTATTTGTATGATAATGATAATAACCCTAGCAATAATTAGTATTTACCTAGAAGCTGATATTAGAGAGACTCTTTGCTACTTTCTGCATATAGATGATCTCATCTAATCCTCATAGCAGTGCTACTAGGTAGTTACTAGCATTATTCTAAAATTATAGAAGCTCAGATACACAGAATGAATTTAAGTTATTTGCTTAATATCATATAAAGTGATCTATTTCAGATCCACATGGGCTCAGAAGCCCATGTTCTTAACTCCAGAAGCATCCTTCCTTCCCTGTGTCCATCCTTCAAATGGCTGACAAGTTAATAATCTGAAAAGTGCACTGGAGACACACTGTATAGTAGTATTGTACTGGGAATTTTTTTAACTCAAAGAAGAGAGGAGACAAAGGAAATGATAAAGAGAAGCTGGGCCCATACCTATAATCCCAGAGCTCAGGAAGCTGGGGCAGGAGGATTGTGAGTTCAAGGCCAGCCTGGGCTGTATAGTGAGACTCTGTCTCAAAAAACAAAATCAAAAAAGGGAAGTGATAAAACAGATTAAGAAGAAAAAGAGCGATTATAAGTATTACTATATATTTCTGTTATTAGGTAGTAGATTTTATTTTTAAAGAGACACTGAATTATATAGCTATTTGAATAAGGACTTATAGGTGCTTTTGTGTTTTTGTTAATATATGGACACAGGTAAATGTATTTGCCTAAAATATTTGATGTTTGTAATCTAGTATGCAGATGACTTAACACCAGATTGTCATCAAAACTTACTATAAGATTAAAGTTTTTATGTTCATTGCAATTGAGATGATCTGTTTTGTGCTGATTCACCAATTCTGTTGTTCAAAAAATATTTATTGAAGGTGGCTGTGAGCCAAACATGATGTCAAGTACTAGAGATTGATCAGAAGACAAATAAAACATCCCTGCCTTAATGATCTTATCACCTAGTATGTAAGACAAGTAAAGAAATAATTATAAGACTGACTTGGTTGGGGAATGTAGCTCAGTGCTGGAGCTCTTGCCTAGCATTCTCGAGATCCTGGGTTTGATCCAAAAAAGAATAATAATAAGCCCAAATGCTATGCCAAGAATGAGACTAACTGTAGGGATCATCTGAGGCTTATTAGAAGAGAAGAGGAGGCTTTTAAAATGTCCTGAATGCTGAATCATAACTTTCAGAATTTCTGTTGGTTGAATAACCATGAGTACGTCCTTAGAAATACTCAGAGGACCTTTTTAAAAATACCAATGCTTGGGCCTCCCCCTAACAATTTTGATTATTCAGTTTGTGGAGAGATCAGACATGAGTATACTTAAAAACCACTCCAATTTTGCTGCCATGGTTGGGAACGACTCAAATATCATCTTAGATGTTGGTCATAAAATGGTTCTTCCTGACAATAAGATTTGTTCATGTCTTTGAAAAGAAGACATTACTGGAGAAGGGAAGATTTGAGATAAATAATTCAAAACAAAGGAAGTATATATTTTAAATATAAAAACAAATCTCCCTGCATTAAGATTAAACAACTTTCTTAAGTTATTAGTCTTAAGACTAATCACTCCAGGCAACTGAAGAAAGAATTAAAGTATCTCTGATATTCCACTTAAAAATACTAAGTGTTCAAAATGGTTCCCATAGACTGAATACTCAGAAATATTCATACTGATATAAGATACACACAATAGAACATTTGGCCATGAGTAGACACATAATTACCCAAATGTGAGAGATGAAGATAGTAAATACCTAAAGTTTTTTTATAGGTTAGTGACTAGATGAGAGCAAATGAATGACAATTGGGGCTTTATAAATAAGAATGATTGGATAGAAGATTGTGAATCTCAGTGAATATAGGATGCTAATTGATTTTATTTGCTTATAGGATGGACCACACATTGTCTTCTGCTTTGGAATGTCCCTGTAAAGAGGAAGAAAGGAGTTGTTTTTATTTCTTTCTGTTTTTCAAAGTAGAAGAAGGTTTACAGTTCAACTGGTGACATTTAAACAAATGCTTAACGTAGCACACAGGAAACACAAGGAATGTTTCCTGTGTAGTATATAAAAGACTGTCTTAGATATTTCTAGTGCCCAGTACCTTTTTATTTCATTTGGCTTGATTTTATTGTTGAAAAAACCACAGTCCAGACTCATTATGTCAGTGTTCCAAAGAAACACAACCAATTAAAAGTTAAAAAGAATGGGATTAAATTTAAGGCTTTTAATGCCTAGATTTGCCCTTTCCATAACAGTACACTATATTACCCTTTTAAGAAAATTGTTATTGTTCCTGCATTTTGAATTTTCTAGTCTAGTTTTCTTTTATTTTGTATTATAATTTATCTCCTGAAGGTCAAGTAACCTGGTTTGGTTATGAAAGTCCTCGTAGCTTCTGGGACTATATCAGAGTGGCTTGCCGGAAAGTTTCACAGAATTGTATCTGCAGCATTGAAAATATGGAAAATGTCAGTTCCTCTAGAGCGAAGGTAAGGCATTGATGATATGCAATGTTTATAATCTAATCCTAAAAGCATGCTTAACCTAAACAGAAAATATTTGAACTCTGCTAAGAAAAATGTTTATTTTCTTTTCTTTTTTGGGATTAAGTACCTCACCAAATTTAACATCTTCCCAAGGCCTTTTTTTCCTCATTAAATGTAGTTATTTTTAAATGCTCCTAAGTCTTCACTGTTGCATCTTGAATAACAGGAAGGTATGAATCTACTGACCATGAATTTCCTTTTAAGAGGCACAATAAAATATTTCCTGTTCTAATCTCTTCAATAATCTAAGCCACTCCAACACTCAGGCTATCCAAGACCATTTCTTTAAGGGTCCATAATCACCAAATTATTTATATATAAAGACAGCATGTTATTTGCCTTTTCATTTCACTGTGTTAACTGCTAATGCACAAGCAATAGTGAGTAAAACCACTGGTGCTGTAGCACACAATAAAGCAATGGAATCTAACAATACTAGTAGTCATTGAGTTCTTCTCCACCATACACTCAGCATTTTAAAAATCCGGTATCATGCCTGGTGTGGTGCCGCAGGCCTATAATCCCAGTGACTCAGGAGGCAGAGGCAGGAGGATCACAAGGTTGAGACAAGAGGCAGTTAGCGAGACCCTGTCTCAAAAAGTGAAAAAGTAGGCTGAGCGTACACCTCAGTGGTCCAGCACTTGCAAAGCATGCAAGCGCAGGCCCTGGGTTCAACCCCCAGTACTGCAAAAAAAAAAAAAAAAAAAAAAAGAAAAGAAAAAGAAAAAAAAATCCAGAATGTTTTAAGAAATGTCCATGACAGTGCAGTAAACATTGATTTTATTAAATCTCAACTTTTTCTTTTAAGTACATGTTTGTTGTTGTTGTTGTTGTTGTTGTTTGGTATTGGGGGTTGAACCTAGGACCTCACTCCTGCATGGTTTGCTAGTGCTGTACCATTGAACTGCATCCCCAGCCCATTTTTTTTTTTACTTTTTTGAGACAGGGTCTCACTAAATTATGCAGACTGCCTCTGGTCTAGAACTTGTGATTCTCCTGCCCCTGCCTCCCAAGTCACTAGGATTATAGGCATGCGCCAACATGCCTGGTTTAAGTACATCTCTTATTAATATCTTGAATGAGAAAATGGAGAATATGGCCAAGCATGGTAGTATATACCTGTAATTCAGCATTTTGCTGACTGAGGTGGGAGGATTGAACATTCCAGACCAGCCTGGGCTACATGGGGAGAGCTTCTCTCAAAAAACAACCCATCCCCCTCTAAAAAAAAAAAAAAAAACCCAGAAATGAAGAACATGGAAAATATGCACAAAACATTTCTGTAGCATATTGATACATTTCAGTTCCCTGAAAGAAAGGGACTCGTGAGCCAGGTGGGGTGCTGCATAATCTCAGTACTTGGGAGGCTGAGGCAAGAGGATCAAGAGTTCCAGGTTAGCATGGAAAAGTGAAACTTTGTCTCAAAAAAACAAAAAGGAAAAAAATATATACAATTGTGCAATTGTCTGAATTCATCAGCTGAAGTAGGCACTTTTGTCATGTTATACTATTTTCACTGTGTAAGTGTGATTTTTTAGAATTAAGCATGTGGCAAACATTTTCTTGAAAAAATGAAAGCATCTTTCTTCCCAGCTGACAATACTCATTGCCAATGGTAAAATTAAAGTTTTCAAGCAAAAACTGGACTTTTGAAACCTTGTATTCACTACTTTAAGCGTGACCGAGTCTTTTCTAATAACATTGATGTTGCTATTGTCAAATGTATTTTTAATTGCTTAAAATGAAATTTTAAAGATTTGGTAGACTTGCCTAGCTTTCATTTTCCACATGACAAGTTCATGGAATTACAAACTCATGCATAGGTAAATGGCTGATTCAAAGTGCAACATAGGTCAATGAATTTAATGTAATAAAGTACTAGAAACTCATTGATTTGGCTACCTGTTCCATGTTGTAACTTTCAAAAAAACATTGCTTACTGAGTTTTAATGTAGAATTAAGGGAGAATATCTATAATATCTGAAAAGTTTATTATAAAATCCCTTTCTAACTGTATATTTATGTGAAGTAAGATTTTCTTCATATATTTCAATAAAACAACACATAACTGACAATGCAGAAGCAGATATGTAGTTCTCTTTATTAAGTTAGACATTGAAGAAATTTGAAAAAATGTAAAACAGCTAATTTTCTTGCTAATACGTTTATTTGAAAAATGTTTCCAGAAATGTTATTTATGGTAACATAATGGGTTATTATTTTTGAATTATCTGATATTCTAAAATTTTCAAGTTTTGACTTATATCAGTAAATATTGACAGATATAATCTATAGAAAACCTTACCTAGTGTCTTAAGTATTTTGTTTGTTTGGTTGATTTAGGTTTTGATTTTTGAGACCAAGTGTCACTACGTAGCTCAGGCTGGTCTTGAACTTGCTATGGAGACCCAGCTGGGCTTGAACTTAAAATCCTTCTGTCTCTGCCTCCCAAGTGCTGAGATTACAGGTGTGTGCGCCATATCTGGCAGCAGGTCCTCAATAATTTTTTAAGATTACAAAAAAGTCTGAGCTGTTGACCTAAACTGTATCAATTTAGGAATCCACTTTTTATTTTTTATTCAGTTGCCATAAGTAGAAAATAAAGATTGAAAGTAGATAAAGTTTGGAATTCAGTTCACAATTTTAGAATTATAAAATTGTACCTACATCTTGGTTGAATTTGTATCAGTTTTACTTTCATGTTTTTCTTATGTTTTAGAAATAATATCTCAGTTTCTTTAGGTTAAAATTGAAAGACTAATAATTTGGATGAATCAAAGGTTAAAAGTAAAAATTTGTGGTACATAAACTTTCAGTTCTGATTTTAAAGTAGGATATATGAACAAGTGCATTCTAAACTCTTTCAGTAAAGGAGAGAATACATTTATAGAACTATTATATTCCCAAAATACAGAAAGTAATTGAAAAGCCAACAAATATTATAAATGTATTATTTTGAGCAAGGTGCAGATGGACCAAAGAAATCCAAACTGTAGCTTCTGAGCTCTTTTAATGAGGCCCTTGGTACTAGTACTAATACAATAGGAGAGAGTTGATATTGTCATGTTATACTATTTTTACTGTATAAGTGTAATTTTTTAGAATTAAGCTTGTGGCAAACATTTTCTTGAAAAAAATGAAAGCCTCTTTCTTCCCAGATACAATATTCATTGCCAATGGTAAAATTAAAGCTGATATCAACAGCAGAGAGTTGATATTTATTCTGTAAGGAACCAGTATTGAGTATCAAAATGCCACAGAAAAATCATGTTCCAAATCCTGTGTTTATGTTTTGCTCAGGCCGTAAGCAGATTCTAGTTAGTAGAGAAAGACAGATTGATGATTTACCTGGTTATGCTGGGAGAAGTCTGTGGACAAAGTACTTAATCTACTCAATAAATCACACGTGCCACATATCAGGGTTGAAGGATTAAACAAATGCCTCATATGCCAGATTTATTGACTCTTGGAGCTGCAGTCTTGAAGGATTACAAGAATATGTAGCACTGTCATCCCACCTTGATACATGTGAAAAAATGTACCAGAGCTGAAGCATCAGACTTACCTGAAAAACAGTATACAATGCAGAATACTTGGGACCAAAACAGCTTTATATTTTAATACTGTATAGTCATATTTGGGGCTGGGGTTTAGCTCAGTTGGTAGAGTGCTGCACTACAGTTTCTGAGGTCCCGAGTTCAATTCCCAGCACCACCAAAATGGGAGAAGGACCTGGCAATCCACTCCCAAGGCAATCCTGAAACAGGCAGCCATTTGAAAAGCCTGTGAGGGTCGCTATGAGTCGGATATCAACTTGACGCCACCTAACAACAACAACAATAACAACAAGTCATATTTACTCTGATTACACTTAGATGTAGATGTGTTATGGAACAATGGCCAGTTATGTTTGTTTGTTTGTTTGTTTTATGTGTGTATGATGCTACAGATTGAACCCAAAGCCTTGCACATGCTAGGCAAGTACTCTACCACTGAGCTACACTCTCAACCCCATTCTTTACATTTAATTGAATGGATTGAACTGGTTTAGTCTGTGTGCTGATACCACTAAGCCATCTAGACTTACAGTGCAGTAACTTGTCACCATGGGAAATCTGGTATGCAGTCTGTCTAGGTTAAAATGAAATACTATTCATTCCCTTTCTTGGCTTTGGGTATTACAAGTTGAGCCTATTTCCCAAGACCTGGAGACAGCCTCAATACAACAAAATATTTGAACTGAGTATCATACCTACAAACTTTTTGTTTCAGATATATTTGTAGTGTTTCTTTAATACGCAAGTGTTCAGAGACATGGAATTTCTATAGATAAACTTACTTTTAAGTTTCAGGCTGGAATCAACACTTAGAAAAATGACTTCATGTCAACAGACATCAATTTATTTCACTCTTCTGAACTCACCTAAATTTTCCCCATTCATTCTTGGGCTTATTACTTATAAGCATATTATATAATATCTTACAAAAAACATTCATCATTGAATTGTTAGTTACTACTGTTACTGGCTTTTTACATATTTCCATTTGGTTTTCTTTCTATTCCGGCTGGTTTCAAGTTCAAGAAATCATTTACTTTCCTTTTTTGTTAGTCTCAAAATACAAGCCCTATTCTGTTTTTGAGTTCCTACTTTCCAGCATATTTTGTTTAAGGCTTTTCTCCTTGTTTTGTTTTGTTTTGAGACAGTGTTGTATAGCCCATGCTGGCCTCAAACTTGAGATCCTTCCACTTTATCCTGCTGAGTGCTGGGATTATAGCAAACACCACCATGCCCAACATATAAGGAGGGAAGTTTTTCTTGTTATTGTTTGCTTGCTTGTTTTGTTTTTGATAGTGATGGAGATCAAACCCAGGACCTTTTAATTGAAGATGATAATGGCTCAGAAAACCAAAACTTTAATGAAGCATATATCAAATGGGGATTTCTATGTAAAGGAGGAATTTTCCAGTAACCTCACTGTGTTATAGGTTAGAAAATACTGCACAAAGACATATGACCTTATCTGAAGCAAAACCACAGTACACTGTTGAAGAAGCAAGAGATTTTTTAGCACAACTTGGCCCAGGACATGAGGTTGCATAGTACTGGTACCTGTCATCAGGCTTTAAAGTAAAAAACAGAGGTTCCAATCAGAGATTTTAAAAACCTGGGTTATTAGGGAAACTCTAATGAAGCCTTTCATTCTAAGTACTGCCAGAGTACTTGTTTTAGGCTAGATTTTTAGCTAAGTTTTCTTTCCTAGTTTGTGGTTGTTTATGCTATACATTCTTCTATTATTAATTTAACCTACTAGACCAATTTCTGAATATACTAGCCATATTAACCATCCATATACCTATGTATTCTTCCACCTAATAAAATTTTATTGAGTACCTATACCATGTAAGAATTTGAATATAGCCCTTAATACTTTTCATGACACATTTCCAGTCTTTCCTAGTTTTTTATTGTCTCATTTTCTTGCTTACCTTGCCCTTTATTCTGTAGCTATCATTGTCGCTACTCTAAGAGGCAAGTTAGCCAGAATTTCCACTGAAAGAGTCAGAGAGGTACTAATTACAGATACACCTGAGTTATCAAATACTAGACTTTTATAATAATATAGTAGAAGGACCTTCCCTCTCCTGGATTGGGAGAATCAATATAGTAAAAAGCAATCCTACCAAAAGCAATCTATAGATTTAATGTAATCTCCATTAAAATCCCAATGATAGACTTTACAGAAATAGAAAATATGATCCAAAAATTCATATGGAAACACAAAAGACCACATATAGCCAAAACACTCTTAAGCTAGTGCAGGTGAAATCACAATCCCTGACTTTAATCTATACTACAGGGCTGTAGTAGCAAAAACAGCTTGGTACTGGCACAAAAATAGGCCTGAAGACCAATGGAACAGAATAGAAGATCCACAGATACATCAAGGCATCTATAGGCACCTGATTCTCAACAAAGGAGCAAAACAGATAAATTGGAGAAAGGATAGCCTTTTCGATAAATGGTGCTGGGAAACATGGGTATCTGCTTGCAGATTTTGAAAACCAACCCACATCTCTCAATATGCATGAGAGTTAACTCAAAATGGATAAAAGACCTCAACATAAAACCAGAAGCTTTAAAATTAATAGAAGAAAGGATAGGCGATACACTCCAACATATATAGAAAAGAATTTCCTTAATAGGACTCCAATTGCTCAAAAAATCACAACAAGAATAGATAAATGGGATTACATGAAATTAAAAAGCTTCTATACAGCAAAGGAAATAATCAACAGAAATCAAGGAAATCCTCACTGAATGGGAAAAATCTTCCCATCCTATACATCAGACAGAGGACTAATTTCCAGAATTTTTAAAGAATTCAAGAAAACAAATAACCCAGTACACAAATGGGCAAAGAAACTGAACAGTTATCAAATGAAGAGACTTGTAAAGCCATGAAACACATGAAAAAATGTTCAATATCCCTAGCCATTAGGGAAATGCAAATCAAAACAACACTGAGATTCCACCTTACTCCAGTAAGATCTATAAAACAAATAACAATAAATTACATTCTTAAGAAGTGTTGACTACAGCTGGGCATGGTGGCACATGCCTATAGTCCCAGCAGCCCAGGAGGTGGAGGCAGGAGGATTGCAAGTTCGAGACCAGAGGCAGTCTGGATAATTTAGCAAGACCCTGTCTCAAAAAAATAAAGAAAAAAACAGGCTGAGGGTGCAGCTCAGTGGTCCAGCACTTGCAAAGCATGCAAGCATGAGGCCCTGGGTTCAACCCTCAGTACCACAAAAAAATAATAATAATTTAAAAAAAGAAGTGTTAACTACTTTCACAATATTTTTTAACCTTTTAGTGATTCACTATTATCAACTAATAAAATCTAAATTCCTTCATATAAGCTTCACCTTTTCTAACTCTTAGCCCCAACAGCCTTTATAAGTCTTCTAGTAAAAGTTCTTTTGTTGAAAGAAAAGAAAATTTGTTATCATAACAGAGAATTCCACACACATCCAATGACTAGAAACTAAGTGTAGCCCAGTTCTGTATGAAGTGAAATTAATAAATCAGGAAGCAGAACTTTCCCTGCATTTCTTATCTAGCAATAGCAGTCTCCCGTGCCTAGTTTTCTCTGGATACCAACTTTTCCTGCTTCTGTATTGGTGGCATTGTAGCCTTTTGATTCAAGATGCCGCTACTAGCTTTTGTGTCTTTTAGATGAAATTTCAAGACAGAGTCTTGAGACTGCTAGTCTTATTCATGCTTACTCAGGAGGAATAACTGACTGAGCACAGGACAAGCTGAAAGACGGAGTTAAGTTTGGTAGGCAAATTGACTGGCATGGTAACTACACCCACATTCATTTTCTTCTCAGCAGTACTGCTGCCTCTAGCCTGCCTATTTTTATCACTGCCTAGATTGACTCTTTCTTGACCTTTCTTATCTAAGAGTTCTGTGAATCACTATACTTTTAGACATTTTTATGCTTTTTTTCCCTTTGCTGAGCCGATCATCATACATATTGATTAGAATCATCTTTATTTCCAACTGTCATTGCAGTGTTGTGGTTTTCTATATATTCATTCTTCATGGATTTTTCTGGAGATTTGTGAAGGGACTGAGGGAAAATGAAAGTAATTAAATTTCAGAATTCTCTTTGCAGATTTGTTCTCTTATATTCTTTCATTCAAAAAGAGTCTATAAGAAATACCTTGAGCCAGGTGCTATGGTATATATCTGCAATTCCAGCAACTCAGGAAGTAGAGGCTGGAGGATCATGAGTTTGATGCCAGACGCAGCTTTCATAACTTAGCAAGACCCTGTCTCAAAATAAGAAATTAAAAAGGGGCTGGGGAAATAGCTCAGTGGTGGAGTGCTTGCTCCCATATACAAGGTCCTCGGTTCAACCCACCAGTATGGATGGCAAAATAAAAACAAACACAAAAACCTTCGAAAGAAGAAGAAGAAAAAGGAGGAGGAGGAGGAGGAGGAAAAAAGAAGAAAGAAGAAGAACTCTTCAGTTTCAACTATTGAAAGGATGTTAATACTTTTCAGTAAAATTAAATTATTCAAAAGTAAGAATAGTTTCTGTGATTCTGTGCCAGCATATACTAACTTCTTCAGGGACAAAGGGTGCTTTTTCAAAGGGCTGAGATTGACCCCATGGCTTCATGCATGCTAGACAAGCACTCCATCAATAAACTACATTCCTGGCCCTGGGTTTTTTTGTTGCTATTTATTTTTTATTTTATTTTTATTTTTTTTATTGTAAATTTTTAATGTACACCTTAATGTGGTTCATTCTAACATGCTTTTCATTGTGACATTTCCATATATGCATTTTGATGTACATTATTCATATAGGTTCCCCCTTACCCTCTTGTATGCGACCCCCACATCCCACCCTCCCCATCTAAGTCTTCTCTATCATTTACTTGGTAATATTTTTCTATATGTCCTTGGGTTCCAGTTCTGTTTAAGACAGAAACTTTTCCTGCAGTGAACTTTGTTTTTATCTTGTCAGAACTATTGCATGCATTTTCTAGACCATTTATAATAACACCATTCTTAGCTTTTTTTTTTTTCCTTTTATTTTGATTCGACCTTTGAATAGGATTTTTCCTCTTTTAATTTTGATTCAGCTCCCACATATGAGTGAGAACATGTGGTGGTTCTCTTTCTGAGCTTGTGTTTGTTCACTTAAAATAATTTTCTCTAATTTCATCCATTTTGCTGTGAATGTCCTTATTTCATTTTTCTTGATTGCTGAGTAGTATTCTATTGTGTATATGTACCATAGTTTTTTAATCCATTCTTCTGTTGAAGGGCACTTTGGTTGATTCCATATCTTTGCTATTGTGAAAAGTACTGCATTGAACATGGAGATGCAGGTGTCTCTGTGGTATGATGACCCATCTCCTATTGGGTAAATTCCCAATAGTGTTATAGCTGGGTCATACTGTAGATCTATTTTCAGTTGCTATTTATTTTTTCTAGTTTAAATATTTCATAATAGATTTTAACATTCTTGGATGGCTGTAAATTCAATACCTTATAATTTGAGTACATGATTAATCATGCAATTTGGGTGAATTATCAGTTGTATAAAACCTCATTCTAGAAGGACAGAATGGGAAATTCTCTTAAACAAGTGCTGTTTGAGTGAATATTATTGAGACAGGGCTCTGCTCCTCATGTTTTACAAGAGGCCTCATTTTAATTAGCATATTGACTTTGGATATTGGAGTAGAGAGTTTTACTTTGTGATTATATGATCCAAAATAAGTATTTAACCCAAATAACTCAGTATTAATATTTTGTCTCATCAGAAAATAGAAAGTTAGTCTGATATACTGTACTTTACACTTTCTGTATCAAGATCTATATAATTGTTTTTATCTACTATGATATTTTTCTTAGTCTTTATTAAATGTGTATTTTCAGTGAGTTGTTTTCACCTATTAAAGTGCTTATATTTTTAATGGCATAATGGAAAAATATCTAAATCTTTTCATATTTGATTCTTTCTTCTTCCTTTTAGGGTAGAGCCTGGATCAGAGTAGCACTCATGGAAAAACATTTATCTGAATACATCTCTACAGCTCTGAGAGACTTCAAAACAACCAGGTTTAAAAGTCCTTTTCATTTTCTATTATTTATTTCAAAGGACCACATAAAGATTTAGCAGAATAGAATGAAGAGCTATTTAGTTTCTGAAGTCTTCAACTTTTATTTCTTCCGTTTTTCTTACTGCTCAGAAAAATTCCCTATCTTCTCAGGAAAACTAAATTCTTCAACCAAACATGCATCTACCTTAGTTTACGTAAAAGATACAATTATGCCTGAAATATCCTTTTTCTAAATCATTTCGGAATCTCATTATTTCAACACTTGAAGCTTCATTCTTCCCATTGAGTTTTTCTGGACCAATTTGAAGAAAGCTCTAACTATGAAAGTCCTTTCTCACTCTGTTTTATTGTTTATTTATTTATTTGCTTATTTATTTACTTTGCAGTACTGAGGGTTGAATGCAAGGCCTCACACACACTAGACAAGCACTCTACCATTGAACTGCACTCCATGCAGTTTTTTTATTTTTTATTTTAAGATAGTCTTGCTAACTTGCATATGTCTCCTCTAGCCTTGAAGTTAGGATCCATCCTTTCTCTTTTCACACCTCAGTGTTTTCCTATTTCTTTGTAAAATAAATGAATCACTTACTTCATTAATTGACATGTAATTAATGATGGCTTTATTGTCTTTTTAGGGCAGTTAATAGCAACATTGTTTTTCTTGGATTTTATAGACTTAAGGGATAACATACTATGCCATTGAAAAATAAGCCCTTATTAACTTTAGATGATGGTAGATAAAAGGTTCATATCAAGACAACAGTCGTTCCTATTTATCTGTAGTCCATTGATTTATATTTGTTGCTGTTGAAGAAACAAAAAATTTACAGAAGGTTCTATTGGACAGCACTGCTATAGATACTTCTATATTACCACACTTATTTATACATTATTAATTATATTTCTGAGAAAGAAAACAATGACAACTATAAGCCAATTTTGATAGAGAAAATTAGGCAAAAAAAACTCATGTATCTGGAATCTTAACTTCCATGTTTTTATATTGTAGATTTTGAGAAAATCTGGGCATTTATTATAACATGTTCTTTCAGCTAACTTCTTGTTGTTAGGGGCACTCGAGTCGATATCCGACCCATAGTGATCCTATATGTACAACAGGCAAAACATTATTGTTAGTGCTTCTCTGATATTCTCAGGGTTTTCAATAGCTGATTATTTTTGGGGGAGTAGGTTGCTGGGTCCTTCTCCCAATCCTACCGTACCTGGTTTTCCCAGGTGGTCTCCTGTCCAAGTACTAACCAGACCTGACCCTGCTTAGCTTCTGAGATCTGATGGGATTGGACACCACAGTGGTACAACTGCAAGCTTTTTGCTAACTAACGGATACAAATTACACCGTCTTTACTTAGATGCCTGTATCTTTGTAGATAACAAAATAGTAAACTTTTAATTTGAGAAATACAAAAAAAGTATCATAATAAATTTGAATGGAATAGAAGGGCTTTTTGCTGAAAAAGTATTTGCATGAAGTAGGTCTGATATATATTTACTAAATTCTTTTTTAGCAACATGATACTCTTGTGATATTTCTAAAGATGGATAGTGAGATGATGATAAACTCTTAAAGCCTTTGAAATGAACCTGATAAAAACAAAATATTTACCATCACTAATCAATAAATTTAATTATGAAAGATATATAGTGAAGATTCTAAGGCTTTGAAAATAAAACTATAGTACAGCATTATAATCTAGTAGACAAAACCTAAAAATCCCTAATTAATGATACAAACCAAGTTGACACAATAATCATCTCTAATGCAATTATAATATTGCATCTTTCCTAATAGAAATTAAAACATTAACGATCTCTAAGTTGTTAGTCCTGTTTCTTAATTTAAATGATTGGGTGGGGTAGAAATATTCTTGAATAGATTGTTTTTGGAACAAGTAGTTTAAATATTTACAGGGAAATGTTTTTTTGCCTGGTTCTTAAGGTGTTAGCACTGCTTTTTGATTAAAAGGAAATGATTCAGCTCTAAAAAAAAAAAGTCTGATGTAAAAATATTCCTGTAACAATATATAAACATACTCAAACAGAAATGTGAATAAACACATTGTATACACACACACTTACCCTAAATGACAGTGTTAATGTGACTATAATGACTTTGTAATTCCCAAGAAAGAAAGTAGGAAGTTATTTCAGAATTCTCATATTAGGTAATAACTAAAATCTGTGTAAAACAAGAGTTTTACTTTTTACTATTTCTAGTATTATTTTTATTGAAATAAAACCAAAGAAACTTTTTAATTATAAATAAATTTGAATGCCACCCTTGGCCAAAAATGTGCAATGGGAAGATTAGGTTTGTAAAATGTAAGCAAAGCATTGGAGAGAATCATTGTACTTTACCTTTTATCTGGATGCTTCCCGAAGTAAGTGCTTGTAGAAGGAGAAATTGTCTCTATTCCTTTAGGGACAACAAAAGTGTCTAAACTGAGTGGATTTCTTGTTCTATCTGACTTCACAAAGAGTACCAATATCCTTTAAAAGAATGGCAGAAGGAGGAGGAGCCACATGAGCTAAGGGAGGCAACTCTGAGGGCACTAATCTTTGAAAATCCAATTATAAGTATGGGTGGAGCAAAGGTGGGGAGCAGAAATACAGTAAGTTTTCTTGGAGTACATGACCAGGCTCCAAAGTATTAAAGACATTTATATGATCTTTTTGCTGGGGTGGAAGATATGTTGGGGGACAATTGAAAAACAGAAAACAATCTTGAAGAGTTTTATGATTTAGAGTGGGGTATTATTAGGGGACAACCAGAGCTGGGAAGTTGGAAGAGTGAAATTAGAATCTAAACTAAACACACACGAGCGCTCGTACACGCACGCACACGCACACACACACACACACACACACACACACAAACAAAACAAAAAAAAACAGAAGTGGAGAATTGTTTTCATAGGTTATTGAGAACTACAAATGAGAACTGCACTAAAAAGAGAATTTGCTCTAAGTTTTAATTTCCTCCAATCCACAGATTGCAAAATAATTAGAATAATTAAACTAAAAATTATAAATGTGATATTTGAAATAAGATTGAAAGTATTTTTGTAAGAATTTGAAGTAAATATGGACAAATTTGAAGTAACAGATATGGAAAATATAAAGATAAAATTAATTTTATGGAAACTCATGTATTACTTTACAGTTACACTGCAAGTATTTAACTTAAAATGGTAAAAGTCATGTTGTGGAGAAATGTTACTTTTCACAATATTTTAGTACAAGTAAGGGAAAGAATGCTGCAGCGGTACCACTGTGGGTCCAATCCTGTCAGATCTCGGAAGCCAAGCAGGGTCAGATCTGGTTAGTACTTGGATGAGAGACCACCTGGGGACACCAGGTGCTATAGGCTTGGGACAAGGACGCGGCCACCCACTCCCCAAAACCAATCAGCCATTGAAAACCCAATGAATAGCAGAGAAGCTCTGACAATAGCGTTTCACCTGTTGTACACAGAGTTGCTGAGTCAGACTCCAACTCAATGGGACTTAACAACAACAATAAGGGAAAGAGTAAAGTATAAAATTTCATGAATTATTGAGCTGTCAAAAAGTGATAACATGAATTGATAAACACTTTCCCCAATTCTAGAAAAGTAGATAGAACAGTAATATTACCAAATATTTCAAGAGCTAAAGAAGAATTTTAGAATCTTAATATGCTAAAAGTTTTGCATCAAATTAGTCTTCCCGTAACTAAGAATTTGCTTTCCATGGTTTCAATTACCCATCTGCTGAAAATATTGAATGGAAAATTTGAGAAGCAAGCAATTCATGGTGGTTTTGTTTGTTTTGTTGTTTTGTTTCGTTTTTGTGTTTTCAGTACTGGGGCTTGAACCCAAGGTCTTATACATGGTAAGCAAGTGCTACACCACTGAGCCACATCCTGAGCCCTCAGTCTTATTATTTTTTATTTTGAGACAGGGTCCCACTAAGTTGTGCTGGCTGCCTTTGGCCTTTAATCTGTGATCCTCCTACCTCAGTCTCCCAAGTTTTTGAGATTACTTTTGTTATGGTCTGTTGTTTAAAAATGTTTTATTTATTATTACTGTTATTAATCTCTCACAGTGGCCTTTAAAAAATTTCTGTCCAGTCAATAATTCCACATATTCCCAGAAAAAGTAAGAAATAGCTTCAGATATATTTGACATTATTGTATAGTAACAATAACTTTCCTCTTCTTCCATACAGATATGTGACCTATGAATAATATATATTTAATTGCCACTTTAAAATTGCTATTTAGAGAGAACTAAGTATTTCCATTAACTTAGTTTTATTTGATCATCACCCCCTTCCTGTGGACCGGTGCTCCTTTTCTGTCTTCTTCCTATGAAAACCGTTACCCCTGGTGCCCTACAGGAAATGAAGCTTGTACAGGTCTTTCTCTCTCTTCTCTCCTCTCTCTCTCTCTCTCTCTCTCTCTCTCTCTCTCCTCTCTCTTCTTCTCCCTCTCCTTCTTCCTCTCTCTCTCTCTCCCCCCCTTATTTAGGACATTTCCATACATGCATATAATGTAGTTTCATCATATTTACCCCATTACCTTTTCCTATGTCTCCTCCCCTTTACCTTTTCCTCCTTTACATCCTTAATAGTTCCCTTTTTGTTTTCATATCTCCCTGTGCCAGCCTGAATTCCACATTTCTAGCTGAGGAATCTTGAGCAAGCTGCTTGATCTCTCTGGAGAATAGCATGTGGCAGAAAAGTTAAAGATAATTCACATAAAGCAGTTTAACTAGACCTGGCACTCAAGAAATGAAGTTCACTATTATTATTAATGCTTTTAGCCATACCACTGTGGCATCTGATCCTGTCAGATCCCGGAAGCTAAGCAAGGTTGTGCCTGGCTAGTATTTGGATGGGAGACTGCCTGGGAATACCAGGAGCTGTAGGCTTGGGAGAAAAACCTGGCAACCCACTCCCCAGCCAAAAAGAAAAAAAGAAAAAAAAAATCAGCCATTGGAAACCCTACAAAGTAGCAGAGAAGCAGTAACAATACTGTTTTGCCCTTGTATGTATGGTCACTATGAGTTGGACACTGACTTGATGGCACTTAACAACAACAACAATTATTATTAATGTTATATGACCTTGAAAACCTTGTGTGATCAAACTTAGGTGGACTAAGGTTTCGGGTTAAATACTTGAAAATACCTTTTTTAATGATTGTCTTCAAAATTTAGATCTCACTTTTCTCTCCCTCAACAAACTATTAATTTACTTTATACTATTTATCATCATCTATAATTATCTTTTACTCTCATTAGTTGCTTGTCTATTTGCCTAGACTATTAGATCCATAAAGCGGGACCATGTCTAGCTTGTCACCATTATAATTCTAGTATGTAGTTCTTGTCATATGTTGTTGTTAGGTGCCATCAAGTCGGTATCCGAGTCATAGCGACCCTACATACAACAGGGGGAAACACTATTGTCAGTGCTTCTCTGTTGTTCCTAGGGTTTTCAACAGCAGATTGATTTTTGGGAGTGGGTTGCTGGGTCCTTCTCCCAAGCCTACAGCACCTGGTGTTCCTAGGTGGTTTCCCATCCAAGTACTAACGAGGCTCGACCCTGCTTAGTTTCCAAGATCTGATGGGATTAGATGCCACAGGGCTACAGCTACAGGCTCTTGTAATTAATCTTACTTCTTAGCAAGATCTTTGGAGATTTACATTTCATGACTTTTTTTTACTGATTCATTTTGAGTATAAAAATGTTTATAATGCTATGATCTGCTTCACATATCATAGGGGGAACTTTCTTATATCCTTCTCTTATAGTTCCTTATATACAGATTAAATTGAAGACAAGAACAAGAATGTCAAATAATGAAATTTTTTTGTTTATAAGATAAACTTCCTCTTATTTTAATATTGTACTTTCATAGTGTAGAATAACTTTTGATCCTAAAAAAATGAAAATTCAAAGGAATAATATTGTGCAATATTATAATCTATATTGATTGTTCACATTGGATCCCATTCAAGGGATATTTGTTATTCAACTACCTGAAAAGCCTTAAAATAGTCTTACAAAATAAACACTGAAATACCAGTATGGAGAAATATTTCAATTAGATGTAAATTATATATGATAAAAGAAAAAGTATATTATCTTGTAAGGGCATTATTTTAGGTAATTTTCTAGTTATTAATATTCTTGTAGTCAACATATAAGTAATTGGAAAGGTGCCATTGAGTCAGATCCAACTCACGGCGACCCTATGTACAACAGAATGAAACACCTGACACTGTGCTATGCCTGGCACTACTATCAGTGCTTAGTTGCTATTCATAGGGTTTTGGATGGCGAATTGTTTTGGGAATAGGTTTCTGGGTCCTTCTCCCAAGCCTCCCAAGCCTGGTATTCCCAGGCAGTCTCCCATCTCCCATCCAAGGACTAACTAGGCCAACCCTGCTTAGCTTCCGAGATCAGAGGAGATGGGAAGCCAGCATGGTATGGCAGTAGGAAGGGTATACCTAATAAACACTGGAGGTTTTACTTCCCAATCACAGTGATACCAAATAGTTACTTACAATTGTCCTTGCTTCTAAAGTACAAAACTATATTTAATGGTAGTGTTTGATATTTAAGTATTTAAATGGAAGTGTCTTGTATTTTTTAAATCTTGGTACTTTCAATATTTATATGTTCTTGGAATTTAGTGCACTGTTTTGGTTAGAGTCTTCTCATAAAAATATTTTCTTCAGAACAAAAAATATTTTTAACAAAAGAAGGGTTTTTTTAGTGTATACCTTGCTATTTACTGGATTAGTCATCTCAGACTTTCCTCTTGGCTTATTTATTGCATAACCGTAGTTATGTAAGAAAGCTTTATTAATATTCCAATTTTTCTGTGAGATAAAATGAAAATGTTGAAACGTTGTAATCTTTTGAAGGCTTTGAAAGTGATAACAGGAGTCTGATTTTTAGTAAAAATCATTGAAATGTTAATTTAAGAGAATATAAATTATTTTTTCCAAACAGTTTCTACCTTTTTAATACACATGAATGACTTGTCTTGATTTTAATGATAAAAATATTATCTTTTTAGATTTGTCTAAATCAATGTTCCTTCAAGTACTGAATTAGTTTTTAAGTATATTATCTCAAACTTATAAGTACATTTTTTGAAAAATACTTTTTCATTAACCAGGCCCAGTAATTAAAAGTTCAGCATATGATGGTCTCCTTAACTAGCTAGCCCTTTCTCCTCCTTTTGTTCATTCCTATTGATTGTTGCCATTATGTTAAATCATGCCTCTGCAACATTATGCTTGAGGTGTAAGGGTTTTTTTTTTTTGTTTGTTTGTTTGTTTGTTTATTTTGTGGTACTGAGGGTTGAGCCCAGGGCCTCACACTTGTATGCTTTGCAAGTGCTGGACTACTGAGCTGCATCCCCAGCCCTTTTTTTTTTTTTTTTTTTTTTTTTTTTTTTTTTTTTTTTTTTTTTTTTTTTTTTTTTTTTAACTTTTTGAGACAAGGTCTTGCTAAGTTATGCAGACTGCCTCTGGTCTCAAACTTGTGGTCCTCCCACCTCCGCCTCCTGAGCCGCTGGGATTACAGGCATGCCTGGTTTGAGTTGTAAGGTTTTTAAGTGGAATTATTTCTTTCACCTATGGCAAGTATTCTACCTATCTTTTAAAAATCATTAGCTTAAAAAATCTATGCATTTACAAGTGAGTAAAACTAAAGCTCTACCCCCAATCTCTTTAAAACAATGTTATATACACACAAATATAAAAGACCTTTAGACTTCAAAGAATCTCTGAATCCAATTAATGTTTTGGTTTAGATAGTCTTCAATAATCCTTAATACAATGTTGACTATAGAAAACAAGCAAGAATGGATATGATTTGACTCCTAGAATGTAATTTCAAACTATGGTGGGCTCAAGATGGGGATTAAAAACCAGTAGACCTTTTCTTATAAAAGAAATACAGGACTAATGGGTGGTTCCCAACATTAAAAACCAGAATTATTTCTAAAGAATATATCCCATAGAATTTGATTGGCTAGAACCTTTGGAAGTATAGTTCTGCCAAGAGTTTATAGTATATTCTACTGATAGACAATTTAGCTGTCGGGGTTGGCACAAAATATCATACATGTATTTGACTAAATAGCTTTACCTTTTGTTGTTGTTGTTGTTGTTAGATGCCGTTGAGTCGGGTCCGACTCATGGCAACCCTCATAGAGTTTTCAATGGCAGATTGTTTTGGGATTGCCTTGGGAGTGGGTTGCCACGTCCTTCTCCCATTTTTGCGGTGCTGGGAATCGAACTCGGGACCTCAGAGACTGCAGAGTGGTGCTCTACCAACTGAGCTAAATCCCAGCCCTTACCTTTTGTAGAAAACTTCAATTGAATGAATATAAAATCTTTTCACTTACTTTACTAATATTTGTTAGGGTAGAGGTTTTAGATTTTCTCTTTTTATATACAGCAATTCCTAATATGACCAAGGAAACAGAAAATATTTATTCCAGGCTAGTTTCCCTACCTTACAACTGTCAGAGGGTAAAGAGTTGTCTCTATTTTCTTCTTTATACTTTTTAATTCCTTTAAAATTCCTTATGAACCACAGCATAGGTTAAATCTGTTTTACAAGCAGTAGTATGATTTAATAGAGGATACATAATATTAGAATAAGAAGAACTGGATTGCCTCCTTGCACAAATTATTTTAATCTCTTATTTTCTTGCTGATAAATTTGAAACTAATGATTACTTCTCATTTGCTTTGTGTTTTTCTTTTTTTGCAAGTATCTGATATGTTTGTAGATGGCTGTGATCAACGATTTAAAATTGATGATAGGATTATGAGCATATTGAAATTTTTTTGCAGCCTTTATAAACTCATAAATACTAAGAAGGACCAGATATATCATTTACTAAAATGTTTTTATTTTAGTCGATTGAGAGGCATAGAGTGATATTCACTGTCTATATGTAATGTACATAGATATGACCATGTAATATTCTCTGGTTACTAAGCATAAGCTAGTTTTTACACAGTACTGTTTCCACAAAAAGAAAATTTACTGGGTGCAGTGGTGTGTTCCTGTAATTGCAGCAATGCAAGAGGCTGAGGTGGAAGGATTCTAGGTTCAAGGCCAGCCAGGGCTGTGTAGCAAGACCCTTTCTAAAAATATCTTAGACCCTGTGATGCTATTTTTTCAAAAGAATTTTAAAAATGAATCTTAACTAAAACAGAATGCTTTGCAGAAATTGGCAAAGTAAAATTCACATTTGTTTTTGTCAAACAGATAATAAGTAGTTTAAATATGAAGCCACCTTGGTAACCCATCTTTCTGTTAGTATTGATTATAGTATTAAGGCTAGCATAAATTACTAATGATCATGCCTTCCAAGTTCTTAATTTAGTTAGTAATCCTTGTAATTATAGAAAAACAAATTCTCTTCATAACTATAGAACTATTATCTATACAGTTTTGGAAACAGATAAGTAGAATTGACCCTAAATTTGACACCTTTCACTTTGCACTTATATTGCTTAGGGAAAATTTCTGGAACTCTAGGTCCATTGAAAAAGCCACTTTGGTGATTATTTTTAAATGAGATAGAAACAGAGAGAATGCTTTTTGTTATGGTGACAGGTTTGGCTTTTTGGTCTAAATATCTTCAAGACATAAGTAATAAAAGTTTTAAAACTTAAATAAAATTGAGCTCTTGTGTTATTTTGGGCTGTAAGTGATTTTTCTAGATCAAAATTTGGTCTTTTTAATATTTATATATTCACTGATTTCATTTTTTTAGGAGATTTTATGAAGATGGAGCAATTGTTTTGGGTGAGGAAGCAAATATGCTTGCTGGCATGCTGCTTGGACTCAATGCTATTGATTTCAGGTATTTAATATTTAACTAAATGAATTCAGTTTTTGAATTATTTTGCCTCATAATATTTCTACCTATGATTTTTTTCATTTTTCTAAACAGAGCACACAATTGGACATTAATGTTTGATTTATGTTGTTCCTTTCAAATCAGTTAATTTTCTGAATGAGTTTGCTCTCAGCAAAGAAATGGTTTGGGCCATCCCACTGACTCTGGAGGTGAAGACAGGAGGATTAAAAGTCTGGGTCAGAGGCAGCCTGCCCAACTTAATGAGATCCTATTTCAAAAAATAAAAAAATAAAAGTAAAAAAGGAACTGAGAGGTGCAGCTCAGTGGCAGAGCACTTGCCTAGCACATGTGAGGTTTTGGACTCAACCCTTCAATACTGCAAAAGAGAGACAGACAGACAGACTCACTTGGTATCAAACTTAAGGGACCAATAGGCTTGCTCTCCGTTTGAGTAAAGGAAAGATTAGGCTATATTCCCCACACTGGCATCCTGCTGGCAATGAAGGAAAGTTTTGAATCTCATCTCATGGTATTTTTCAGATATTGCTTTAAATTGAATAGAAATAGATGAAAAGCACATTTAAAGGAAGGAACATTCTCATTTTCCCATGTGATGAGATAAAGAAAATTCTGGCAAGATATCTTAGATACCTTATATTTCTTGTGCTATGTATCTAGGTTATCAAATATGGTATATTCTTGAATCAAATCTGCACTTTTGACAGTTTTTTTATTTATAAATATTAGTGGGGTACAGAGTAGTAAGTCATTTGTAATATCCTTTATGCAACTATTAAATCAGTTTTGCTTACACATTCATCACCTTACATATTTTACAGAACAGTATAAACTAAAGATGAAAAGAAAAAAGGAGGAATCCTAATTAATATATAATGAGAATTGTATGCCATCATGGGTTATACTCACTGATTTTTTGTCCCTCTTTTTAAAATATATTCATGTAGTTGTTTCCTGTATTTTGTGCTTTTCCTCTCCCTCTTCACCCCGCTACGTTGTTTTCTGTCCTCTTCCCCACTTCCCCAACCTTCATTCCCATGCACTGATCCCCTCTCCCTCCCATCAGTATTTTCCATTCTTATATGATTGTTCATTTTTATATATCTATATGTGTAATTTTTTTCCTTTAAGTTAGGTTTAACTCCCACATATGAATGAGAACATGTAGTATTCCTCTTTTTGTGTGTGGGTTAATTCAATTGAAATGATGTTCTCCAGTTCCAACCACTTTGCTGCAAATGACATAATTTCATTCTTCTTTACTGCTGAGTAATATTCCATTGTGTATGTCTATCACAATTTTTCAATCCACTCCTCTGTTGATGGACATCTTTGTTGACTCCATACCCTTGCAATTTTGAAGAGCACTGCGTTAAATATGGAAGTGTAAAAGTTTTTTGGTATGATGACTTATTTTCCTTTGAGTATATTTCCAGGAGTAGTATAGCTGGGTCACAGGGTAGTTCTATTCTTAGTTTTCTAAAGTACCTCTGTATTGATTTCCAAAGTGGCTGAACTAAATTACAGTCCCACTAGCAGTAAGGGTTCCTTTTTCTCTGCATCCTCGCCAGCATTTGTTATTACTTGTTTTGTTAATCTTCACCATTCTCACGGGAGTGAGATGGAGTCTCAGAGTTGTTTCTTTCAACAGTTTTAGAAGACTAAAAAATGAGATGCAGGTTAGAATTGCACATGGATTGGATTCCTCAGATTCAATCTGTGTGTGATTCTAATCTGCACCTGATTTTTTTAACCCTCTAAAACTGTTGAAAGGATGCCGATTAGATTAGAAAATATATGGTAACATTGTTAATGTTCGCTTTTATTATCAACAAGATGAATTGGTACTGGACTAAGGAAGTGTTAAAAAGAGTCATTTTAAGATCTTTCTAGATTTATGGTAGCATCATTTTGCATTTCTTTAATAGACCTCAGATTTTATGTAATATAAAAAGTATAAAAAAGGTTTGTCTATATGAAAACTCAAAAGACAAAAATGAAGGAAGAATTATATTTTTACTAATGTGTATCATTTGAATATTCAAGAATATTAACAAAATAAGACTTAAGTGAATTTTAGGCCTGGAATTAAATAATTCTACCATTTTCACTGAGATTATCTTTTCATAATAAATCATTTCCTGGTCGAAATGTGGTGAGTCTAACTTTCCTTTATTTAGGATTTAATAAGCTAGTATTAGTTTAATTTTTTGGATGAATAAGATAGATGGAGTATAAGAGTGTCTTTTTGATCCCTATAAAGATGTTGACTTTTTATATGGTCTGGCATTGTCTAAATCCTTTGCAATCTTGGTTTTATGTGTTTTTTCGTTATAAAACAAAATACTTGGGATGAGAATGTTGGCTATCAGTTATTGTAACCCTTTGACACTGTGTAATCAAGTGAAAGCAAATGTCTTAAAGATATACTAGTAATGTTTGTGTAACTGAAGGGAAACCCATATAAAGTGTTGCTACTTTAATTCTGTCCTTATTCAAGTCTCATAAGAAAAGTACATGTTTTCCCTCAATATTAATATTTTGGGACAAGAATTTTAGCAGGTAAACTGCTGAAAGAAACCAGAATGTGCTCCTTCATAGATTATGTTTTTCCTTTGAAATATCCACTTACTTATAAGTATTCCTATGTTTATCTTTCTAGAAGATGTACTTTTTTTGAATAATAGTAATCATGAGACCAAACATTTTTGTTATATTTTTATGTGAAATCATACAAAAATAAAGATCACTGGTTTGGGGCACCAAGCGATCTATATTTCACAATACGACTTTGGGTGAGTCATTTAATTTTATTTTTTTCTTGTACCCATGGTCTCAAAAAGGATTGACAGGATTTTCAGCATCTTTTGTGTCTCTCAGATCCAAGCCTTTTCACCTATGAAGATGGTTTAGAAAACTCTTGATTTCTAATCAATCAAATATTTTTAGGAGATACAGTGTCACCTGAGATTTTGAATCTACATGAGAAAAACAAATCTTCATTTGAAAATTCTCTGGTAACATCTTTAAAGTCCAGTAAAGACCAAGATAGTATCAAATGAAGAGACAAGGTTTGAATAGATCTCTCAGTAAATTTTTACTTTTGTATAAAAGTGTATTAACTTATGCAATGCTTTGTCATTGGTACTGAAGGTAGAGTATTTTTGAAGTATATATTATTTGTTGTTAGGTGTTGGCAAGTCAGGTCCAACTCCTAGCAACCCTATGTACAACAATGAAACACTCCCCGATTCTGTGGCAGGTACACAATCTCTTTTATGTTTAAGCCTATTGTTGCAGAGATTGTGTCAATCCATCCAGTTGAGGGTTTTCCTTTTTTTTCATTGGCCTGCCACTCTCCTAAACATGATGTCCTTCTCCAGGGATTGGTCTCTCATATTTATTTGTTATTGTTTGGTGCTGTCAAGTTGGGTCCGAAGTGTTGCTATATTTATTTGTAATAAGAAACAATTAAATTGCAAACAGAAAGCTCACCTGCAGTTTAATGAAATAAGTGTCTCTGGGAGGAGATTATTTATAACTCTTAACTTTGATTCAGTATTTATATGTTAATATGAAATATTTATTGTCTATTATCTTAGCTTCTGCCTAAAGGGAGAGGGATTGGATGGCACCTTTCCTGCTGTGATAGACTATACGCCATATTTGAAGTTTAAACAAAGGTATTTGCCATTTTGAAAGATGTGATTGAAATCTTAATTCATAATTGAATGCCTTTTGTACAATGTTCATCTGGTTTAAACTGCTTTTGTACACAACGTATTTCAGTATCAGAAATTAATATACAAATCCCAATTGCATTTTAGTATTTATGTAAATACACACTTTTTACATAATTACAATCCCAGTGTATAGTTTTTTACATAGCAAAACATTTATTTATATTGCTATACTCATTGTAGAACAATAATAACTTAATAGCTCTGAAATGGCCCATGAAAATTTTGAAAATATAATTCACCAGATTGTTTTCCATTTTACATCCATTATTAAGAATAATGAAAATCCTGTACAAATCATTTTTGCTTTTGTTTCTGTTGTAAATTTTCAGATATTTCAAGTCAATTCAGTGAAAAACTTGCTGACTTTAAAAGCGTATGCTTATAAAAGTTGTACCGATTTATCAGTGAGAGTTTTGGATTTCCTGCAGTCTCATCAGCACTGAAAATTAATCAGATGAAATCTATAGTTGTTTGAGGTCTGCTTGAAAAATTGATCTCCTGAATAGCATAGTAACCTCTATATACATCTAAAATGTTATAATTAGGCCAAAGCTGCAGGTTATTCTGTGTGTGTAAAATATGTATATATGTAGTACATTCAAGATGCATTTATTGAGTACCTAATGTAGGAGTTAGCATAATGAACCAATAGGCTGTGTTGGCTGTGTTGGCACACGCCTTTAATCTCAGCATTCAGGAGGCTGAGGCAAGAGGATTGATGTGAACTCAAGGCCAGACTGGTCTACATAGCAAGTTCTAGGACAACCTGGGCTACTTAGCAAGAACCTGTCTCATAACAAAACAACAGCAAAAAACAAACAAACAAAAAGAACTGATAGGATAAAAATCAAATTTCTTCAACAGACACATTATACAAGTTTTTTAAAAACTCTGTTAGTTTCCTAATTTTAAGATTACAACAGAGTCTGCCTTTCTCCTCCCCAAATTACAGCTTTTTAATTTATTTAGAAAGTAATACATATTCACTGAGGGAAAAATTAGAAAATACAGAAATATAGAAAGAAGAATGTTTGCCAGGCACAGTGGTATATATGTGTAATCCTAGCACTCAGGCACCTGATGCAGGGGAAATCAAGAATTCCAGCTTGTCCTGGACTATGTAACAGAACCCTGTCTAAAAATAAGAAGAAGAAGATTTAAGTCACTAATAATCTACCATTAAGAAACAGCTGCAAGAAGTATTCTTAACATTGTTAGATGACTTTTCAGCCTTTTTTATGCATAGATATATTTTTATTTAATGAAAATGTAAATACTATGTACACATACTATTGTCCCTTAAAACTATACAATGTGTCATTAACTATCCTATAGCATCATTTCTTAAAATGAATGGAATTTCATTGCCTATATAGAATGTTTACTTATATTGTGGGACTTTAGCATGTATTCAGTTATTCATCTTATATGAAGTTGTGGTTAACATCCTTATAGTTAAACTTTTTATTACAGAGCCATGATTATTTCCTTAAGTTAAAATACTAGAAGTAAGCCGGGTGTGGTGGCGCACGCCTGTAATCCCAGCAACTCAGGAGACAGAGGCAGGAGGATCGCAAGTTTGAAACCAGAGGCAGTCTGTGTAACTTAGTGAGACTCTGTCTCAAAAAGTAAAAATATGGCTGGGGGTGCAGCTCAGTGGTCCAGCACTCGCAGAGCATGCAAGCGCGAGGCTCAGGGTTCAACCCCCAGTACTGCAAAAAAAAAAAAAAAAACGAAAACAAAAAAAATCCTAGAAGTAGAATTTCTGGGATAAATAGTATATATAATATTAAAGCTTTTGATATATACAGAGGATGCCAAAAAATAGATACACATTTTCAGAAAGAGAAAACTCATTATTGTAATATTCACTATATACTAATAACACCTGCAGCCATACCACTGTGGTATCTGATCCCATCAGATCTCAGAAGCTAAACAGGGTTGGGCCTGGTTAGTACTTGGATGGGAGACCACCTGGGAATACTAGGCTTGGGAGAAGGACCTGGCAGTCCACTTCCAAAAAACAATCCTCCATTGAAAACCCTATGCATAGCAGAGAAGCACTAGCAATACTGTTTTACCTATTATACATAGGGTGGCTATGAGTGAGTTGTACACCTACTCGATGGCACCTAACAACAACAACAACATATACTGATAACAAAAGATGTATACAATCATGTTTGACTTATGCAATTACAAGATGTACTCCAGGCGGTTACCAAAGCAGAAGGAGGACCTACTGCTCTGTGAGGCCACCTGATCTTCCCTTGTGCACATCACATACAGTGCCATGCATCTCAAACTTACCACAAATATGTGCAGTTGTAGGAGTGTTGGAGGTTCTGTTGCATACTCACACCTCCATTGTCAAAGTACTTCCATAACATTCTCAAATTTCAAATACCACTTCAAAATGGTCTTCCATTCCTCACAGGATAACCATACTTCCACCATTTTCTTTGACTGTCCTACCTGTTGTATTGTAGTACAAGCATTTATTTGTTTAACACCATCTTTTGAGTGAACATCATAGTACACATCAGTACTGTAATTCAAATCAACTTCAAAAATAATGCATAGATGACATCTCTTAGAAGCTATTATATACGATTTTTGGCACCCCTGGTATTGTAAAATTGCCCTCCAGAGAAGTCATATCAATTCTGTTTGTACCTGCAGTATGTGAGGATGCTTGCTTCCTGCTCTTTACCACCAAGTTTTTAAAATGTGGCCAATTGTAGAGTGAAATTGTTTGTATTGTTTCAGTTTGCATCTATTTGATTATTAGTGAAGTTGAACTTTCTATAATGTTAGAGAAATCAGAGAGAGAGAGAGAGAGAGAGAGAGAGAGAGGTCGGTTTTCCCAGACCTAGAATGTCTTTCTATAAAAGGTTTACCCTGAAGCTGCACATATGAAATACATAAACAGGAAGCACCTTAAAATATATTCCATGTTTAAAATCAGTGCAAGTTTTAGATTGTATACAAGTGAGAAATAGCTTTTTTTCTCCAAGTTACTGTTTGATATAACTTATCTTCAGTACTTAGGTGTTGAACCCATGGCTTCACACATAATTTGCAAGTGTTTTACCACTGAGCTGCACCCTCAGCCCATTTAAATTTTTTTTTTTTTTTGAGTCAGAATCTTACTAAATTGCACAGGCTACCTCTGGCCTCAAACTCATGATCCCCCTGGCTCTGCCTCAAGAGTCACTTGGATTATAGGCATGTACTACTGGACATATCCCTTGATATATAACTTTAAACACCTTTTCTCCCCAGGTGTGGTGGTGCATACCTGTAATCCCAGCACTCATGAGGCTGATACAGGGGGAATCGCTAATTCCAGGCCAGCCTGGGCAATTTGGCAAGACCCTTCCTAAGAGCCAAAACAAAACAAAACAAAACAAACACATTTTTTTCTTGAATGTTTTCTAAGTTTGAAAATTGTAGTAGCTAATGATTGTTGGAGGCTGAGTTTTAGCTTAGCTGGTAGAGTGTACTCCCTAAGGCCCTGGGTTCTATCCCCAGCACCACAAAAACAGGAGAAGGACCTGACAACCCACTCTTGAAACAATCCTAGAACAATCAGCTATTGAAAACCCTGTGAATAGCAGGGAAGCACTGACATAGTGCCAGGCATGGCACAGGGTTGGGTAGTGTTTCACTCTGTTGTACATAGGGTTGCTATGAGTCAGACCCAACTTGATGGCGCCTAACAGCAACAACAAATGACTTTTGGTCCTTTAGAATGCCTTCAGGTTTTCAATTTTTTAGTTTAGTTTTTGCTTTTATTTTTTGTTTTTGTTTTTCTGAGAAGGGTCTCACTCTAGCCTAAGCTGCTCTGGAACTCTCAGTCCTCCTGCCTCAGGCTCCCCAGTGCTGCACCACCACATCCAGCTTCAGTTTTTTACTTTTAAACCTAATGCTATCATCTACATTCTTATGACTAAGCCTTTTATTTAAACATGATTATTTCTTTAAAAAGCAAATTTCTACAAGCAAAATTACTGACTTAAAAAGGTTATATTTGATTAACTAGGCTGTTAAATTGCCCTTCTATATACAGAATTCCAGGTACTCTGCCTCTCTGCTCCTCCGCCCCCCAGTAGGGATAAACTAATCATTTGCTAAAGCCATTTATTTGACCTGTACACTACATCCTATCCTCTCTCTTCTGTTAAGGTCTTTCCTCCAGGAATTGTTTCCTCTTAATAATTATCCTTCTTCTCTAGATCTTTGCACATAGCACCGAGATTATAGTAGAAAAACTATTTCTTCTACCACATACTCGTAATATGGATCAATTTGGATGATCCCAAAATATGTGAGGATTTCTCCCCATCAGCAAGCAAGAAAGCAGTTCTGCAGTGCATGCCAGCCGAGTGTCCTCCAATTCAATTTAATTCTGATGGTGCCCCTGCCTGAAATAGTGTCAATTCTGTAAGACTGCCTTTATTTCAGACACTAGTTGCAAATCTGAGCTTATGGGACTTCTAATGGACAGGCTACAAATTGGGGTTCCCACAACCCTATTTTTACACTCAATTAATTTGCTAGAGAGGCTTACAGAACTCAGGGAAATACTTTCTGACATTTATTGGTTTGCTACAAAGATACTCTAATGGATACAAATAAGCAAGCAGATAAAGAGATAACATAATGTGAAGCCTAGAAGAGCACAGGGGCTTCTGTTCCTGCGGAGTTGGGGCACACCCCCCTCCTAGTGCATTGATAGGTTCTTGTTCACCTTCCTATAAGCCTCCCCATGTACATCTGTTCAGAAGCTCCAAACCCTGTCCTTTGCGGGTTTATGGAACTTCATTGCTTGGGGATGATTGAAGCATGGAAAGCTGTGGAGTCATGTGATTAGACCAAAAGGTGTGATTGAGTGCTGATAGACAGAGGATACCCCGTGAGGCCTGCAGATAAAGATTCCTTTTGGCCTTTGTGTGCAGCATTCCTTTCAGGTCTGGAGCAAGACCTCTTCTTTAATAATTATCAATTATCAATTATCTTTAATATTATCAGAAAAGTTAGGTCAGAAAATTGCTCTATAACTAATTCTGAGACAAAAGGCAGGGGAAGGTTAGGGTATATTTCTAGTTTGTATGACTTGCTTTGAGAAGGAAAAATTCTAGTTTCTCTGGCAAGTGAAAAGAAGTCAAAAGGTCAGAGAAAGATATAGAGATTATGCTTTCTCAGACCTAAAGTGCCCTGACATTATTTAAAAAGACTGCCTTTCACCTTTATTTCTCTAAAGGTGTTCCAAAGCTGCTTCCGGAGCTAAGGACACAAAGCCAAATATTTTAACCTTATTGTTCTAGTTAGGAAATAACAAGGGCTATGGGAGTTATGAGTCAGGAACTATAAAAGGATGGATGGGTAGATAGATAGATAGATAGAGCGAGCCACAGCAACATATATGCATGTTGTTATTTTCCTGACCTTAAAAACAGTTTTCCTAACCCCACATTTACTTCTAGCTATTTCTCTGTCACTTCTTCTTTTATTACAGATATGTCTCAGGTTTTTTTTTCCTGCATGTTATCCTGGAGTATTTAGACTAAGTTTTAATACCTACACACCCAAAAACCTGCTCTTGTCAAAGTCAGTAGTGATGTCTCATTGCCAAATTCAGATAAGCTGAGGAGACTGACCTCAGGACTCAGCACTGACAAATGAGATTTCTCTCTTCAGAATTCCTCTGGTTTTCCTCCTGTTTGCTCCTTCTCACTTGCCTTCAGTGTGTTCCCAGTCTGTAAATATTGTGATATTTCAGGGATCAGTCCTGAGCCATTATCTTTAACTTTGTTCATTCTCTAGGTAGTTTCTCAACCAGTATCTCATGACATTAAATATTATATATATGCTGCTCTTTCCTACCCCGACACGTCTGTCAGTTTGCCACACTGTGGGGTCTTGTGTGTTGCGATGAGGCTGAGAGCTCTGCCACTGTAACCTCGGACGTGACCAAGATTACCCATGGTGGACAGGTTTTCAGCTGAGCTTCCAGACTAAGACAGACTAGGGAGTAGGACCTGGCGAGCCACTCCCGAAACAACTAGCCATTGAAAACCCTATGGATAGCAAAGAGACACTGTCAGATATAGTGCTGGAAAAGAGGCCCCCAGGTTGGAAGGCACTCAAAAGACTACTGGGGAAGAGTTGCCTCCTCCAAGGAGAGTCTACCATGATGACGGAAATGGAGTAAAGCCCCAGGGTGCTCAACTTGCTGATGTGGCACGACTCAAAATGAGGAGAAACAACTGTAAACATCCATTAATAACCGCAACATGGAATGTATATAGTATGAATCTAGGCAAATTATAAATTGTTAAAAGAGAAATGGAGCGCATAAACATTGACATTCTAGGCATCAGTGAGCTCAAATGGACTGGCATAGGCCATTTTGAGTCAGATAA